>JAGFPH010000532.1:498781-515804 GCA_018207615.1 Philaenus spumarius
TTTGTTAGTGAACACCTACGGCCTCAGAGGAAGCTACATACCAAATTAAATTCCAATCCGTTCAGTAGTTTTAGAAAAATCGTGATTTAGTAACTTTGACCCCCCTAAAATTTCGAATTTTTTAAAAACCTTTCTTAGTGAGCACCTATGGCAATAAAGGAAGCTACATACTAAATTTTGTTTCGATCCGTTCAGTAGTTTTTGAGAAATCGTGATCAGTGAGTCAGTGGATTTGGCTTTTATATATATAGAAACAAAAACACAATATATAATATATAAATAAACACAAAATCTTAAGAAATATTCCTACAGTTTTATAGTCCTTATAAAACACATGTACACATTTACCGAGTTAAAAATCCCCGTCTGCATAGTTAGATAGACCTAGATAAAGTGTGTTGTTTAAATAATATTTTGTATAAATGATGTATTTCTGATGTGTATCTAAATTAATCCGCCTGTGATTTTTCACGGGCATTTACTAGTACTTAATATTTCTGGAAGTAGAAAATATATTGAGCTCAAACTTTGTACATCTATTTGTTGCGTAACATTTTATCACTGTACGAAAAATTAGAACATTATGTTAAATGTTTTCAAAATGGCGGTCGTTTATAATTTTTAATGTCGATGATGCATATGATTAATTTTGTTCACGACCCATACTTTCAACATACTTTAAACATAGTGTGAAAAGCAACAGTTCACGATTAAAAACCGCACGAGTTGTATTCGGTTAAAGGAAATATTAACTTAAAATATTACAACTTTAGATTATTCTGAATTTTAACATGTTAGAAATGTATTTTTAAACTCGGTCCATGTACCGGATTGTTTGTAAACTTATTAAATTTAAAATAATGTAATAATTACTTTGTAAGTAATATAAATATTTGTTTCTCAAGTAGTTATAGAAGTTTTCGTAATAGTTTTGCATATGAACATAATGTAACAAATATTATAAAATGACTCCGTGTGTTTGCCTAAAGGAAATCTTAATTATGTACATTACGATTTGAAATATTAAAATTTTAGGTTATTCTAGATTTTGACATGTAGCCTAACATAGTAGAAATGTATTTTTAAACTCGGCCCATGTACCGGATTGTTTGTAAATTTATTTAATTTAAAATAATGTAATTCCTTTGTAAATAATATAAATATTTGTTTCTCGAGTAGTTATATAAGTTTTCGTAATTATTTTGCATATGAACATGCAAATTGGATTCTATAGAATAGAGTTACATAAAAACATGTTTACTAATAAAAAATGTCTATGCAACATATTTTGAATCGTGGAACTAAGTTTTATTAACAATTGAGAAATAAAACAAATAAAATACTTTGTCAGCATTTTTAATTTTAAAAAGAGATGATATATTTAAAATTTGCACAAATCAGTACTTTTCCTAATTTGTGGTATAATTTGTTATCTTTAAAAGTCAATGAAATAACGTTATTTGTAATAATACAATATACTGTGCAAAGAAAGGAATTGCTATTGGTGAAATGTAAAAAAAATGTCTTTATGAATTTCAAATTAGATTCCACAGTAATAATGATTGCAATTTATTATAAGTTTTCCTGTAGATCATAACATTAATAATGCAGTATAATATAGTACATAATTGTAGTAAACGAATAAAAACATTTCATTACTAAAGTAAATTATGTACAGGTTTTAAGAACCTAAGCAGAATAAGCACGAAGCTATAAGGAATGAAATATTGACATTACTCTGATCAAGGTCAAAAGATTTGGTAAGAAGCAGTCTGTCTGTAACAGTGAGAGTGACGTATGAGTGAAGTGCACCCCTCCACTCTTCCCCCCAGATCTACCCCTCCCAGAGTGTCCGGTGTCCGTGTAGTGTGTTGCTAGCGCCCTGTATAACCGGGTTCGGCATTGATAGCGTCACACCATTAATGCGGATTCAACAGCGTTGATAGCGCTGGTATAACATGGCCCATAGTATTTCCATTTACCCAATAACACAACGGTGAAAACGCGGCCCTATCAACACTCGTATAACATGGCCCTAAGGAAGGATGTCATCCACAATCCTTATTGAAGAATGTCTGTAATAAGGCCTAGACATAGACATTTAAAAAAAGTTAACTTTTAGTGTAGATATAAGTGTAAATATAAATATTTCTGTGTTGATATCAAAAGACAAATATATATAAGTGAATACCACAATATAAATTTGGTGAATACTTAATTTTTTCTTATTTATTTATTTGGTATGTTATATCTTGTTTTACCTGTTTTTTTATATGTAGCATCCCATTAAAAAAAGGTTATTCAAAGTATGATATTTGATTTAGAAAGACATTTTTTTTACATACAGAAAATTATATTTAGAATGAAATGGTGTAGCTTCCCACATATCAATTTTTATTTATTTATTTTGTAAAGTCTCCCAAAAGTTTAAGTTTTATTTTTTTAAATAGACATTGGAAATGAAAAAGATCTTATTCATATTAATACATTAACCCTTTGAGGGGTGGCTTAATTTACTCTTAAAGAGTAATCACGCCATACGATGTGATTTTAAGTTTTTGCTCAAAGGAGTAATCACGTCATATGATGTTTCTGATTGCCACGGGAACGAGTTTATATTACGACTAAAATAGTTGGTTATTTCACCATTACAGTGTAGAAATGTACTGTAAAAGTGTTTTTGTAGTAATAGTTGCTGCTATATTGCACTATAATGAGCTGGCAGAACATTGTGTACACGAAACTGCCACATCGCTTTGTTTGCTTCATTCTTCTGTCATTTGTTTGTGAGCTGCTTGTTTTTGATAACTGAATTTTTATAATAATTAAATAACTAATTTTTCTAAGTTTTTAATTCTCATTGTTCCTAGTTAAAAAAAAAAATCATGTCGCATAATGTGATTACTTTTGCAAAACCCAAACTCAATTTTTGACTTTAAAGCAATAAATGTGTTAAAAATGGATATAGTAAACAATATTTAATAATTATGATTTAAAAAAATTCTTACTCTGGAAGCATGTCAAAATATGAAATCTTCCACTCCTATACGGAACAAATGAAATCACGCCATATGAAGTGATTACTCCTCAAAGGGTTAAGGATAACAACGATGGTGCAGTGTCACCACTTTTTGTCACTTAAAAATATCAGTACTTTGTAAACTTTATGATAAGTTATAATATTTTATTGGCTTTTTTTTACAGATCCACAGATAAACATCTACATACATACCTGAGTAGCACTTGGGCTTGGGCTTCATTTTGTTGAGAAATTAGCAAATCAAGCTACATTAACGATTTCCATTATTTATCAAATCATTGATATTCTTTTAAACACATGTTTTTGAAAATATTAAGTAATAGAGACAACAAAATATAATACAAGCTATATTTTTCTTACCTATATTGTTTCATTAAATCATATTTTTCCCACGGTGTTTTAAGCTTTTCTGCATGAACCTTGGATTTTTCAGAAAGATAATCATAACTTGAATCATCGATTCCCTGCAAGCCTTTTAATTCCCAGCGACCTACCCATGGCCTTGGTCTCAATTTTACCTGTAAGATCAAGGTAGGTTACACTAGTTTATTTCAGTGTCTTATATTCATTACAAAGCTCTCAGACATTTAATGTAGAATTTCTATGGCCTATTAGCTTCTAGAAATACTGTAATAGTTGTAATTTAATAAAGCCTATATGCTGATTAGCATTTTTATGATGATTAATTTATTTACAATTTAAAATAATGAATACAGAGTACTATAACAATTTAATTCTTTTTCTAAATTAACTCGATTAAATTAACTAAATTAAAAGGGAAGTGAAAAATTCTGCTTACCAAATCATATATGGCGGACTTACACTTTGGATGAATAATATCGTCCTAAAGGTATGGCAATAATATTTAATTAAAATTTTGTTTCTAAATAACCACTGTACAAAAATTAACTTTTATCAAATAACTTATTACATTAATATGATTTATCCAAAACTTTCACATATTTAAAGACATAGTTTTTGGGATGGAGCGCTCGTCTACAATTAATTTCTTTTATCTCCTCTATCAATTAAAAACATCATGATTTTAAGAGTTATTTAAATTTTAGGAACAAGAAACAGTCTGTTATAATATTAGCATAAATGTTCAAATAATAATGTACCAATAATATGATATTTTTTACACTATGTAAAAAATTATATTATAAAATTTGAAGATATTGACCTTGATGGTGTTGATAGGAACCGACGACCCTTCAGGCAAAGGCTCAGGTTCCATATCTAAAGGAAAAGTACTGTATTCTGGTAAAGCATCTCGCAAGTACAACAACTCTTCATCCAAACGTTTTTCCAACTTTAGCACTTCTACCTTTTGAAGAGTTGGATCATACATCATAAATTCCACTTCAGTGCCTAAGAAAGGTAAAAACAAAAGGTTTAGAAAGACAGCCAGAATATTATGTAACAGTAAATTCATATACAATAATAATTAACAGAGCTAACATTATTAAAATAAGTAAGAGCAGGCCTGCAGAGTATGTCCGAATGCCCGAACCAGGTTCGGGGGAAATTGCGACTGAGCTGGGTAAATTTTGACCGGGGAAACATCCACAAAAAATAATGAAAATATAATTGTTTTGGGGGAAAATAGATAAGAAATGAATGGGAACAATGGTCGGCCTAATCTGTTTCTACAATACATATACATACACATCAATACAAACACATAAAGTGTGTTGTCTGCTCTCTGCTGCAAACTGCAAGTTGCCGGTTGATGAATGGCAGTTTCCTGATTTTTGACTGGCGTCCAAATACTTTCGTTAGGTATTAAATAATTATGCAAATTTTGATTAGTTTCATAAAAATGATGCTATTCAAGCGATAAGAATTAAACCATATTATACAACGATACTTAATGGAAAAATTACTGATGTTTTTCATTTTTTTTTACCAAAATTCGAAATCAGTCTTTATCAGTAAAATGCGTACAATGTGATGACTCATTTGTTTCCTTTTTCATTGTGTAGAGCAGTTCAAGACGGGCTGAAGGTAAATGTAATAGGTGACGATACCGGCTTATTAGGCTTGTTGGTTTCTCTTGCTCCCCCAAACTCCAGCTTCTGCCTAGTAAAAGCAACCAATTACATAAATTTCACAACATTCCAGCATTGAAGCATGAATAGAGGAATTGAAAGCAGTTTTATTGCCTGTTTATGTCTTTAAAGGTTGTGATTCTGTGTCTGCAATATACAAGAAAGGCAAAACTGAATTTTTTTTCAAGGCGATGTGGAATTGAGGAGTAAATTGCTTATTTTTTCTTGCAATATATGGACCGGAGAAAAACCAACTTTTAAATGTTTTACGTCATCAAATGTACTTGAAAACTGTTGCAAAACAGTCGGTTCAAAGTGAGTTTAAGAGCTACTCTACCTCCCACAACAGCAGCAACAAGAGAGCATTCCTTGAGAGTGAATCCAGGCCTGCAGAATATGTCCGAACGCCTGAACGAGGTTCGGGGGAAATTGGTACTGAGCTGGGGAAATTTTGGCCGGGGAAAAATCCAACAAAATAAGGAAAATATATTTATTTTGGAGAAAAATAGATAAGAAATGAATGGGAACAAAGATCAGCTAAATAGGTTTGTATAATACATACACAAACACACCAACACACACAAAGTGTGTTGTCTGCTCTCTGTTGCAAGTCGGACAGGGTTCCTATTTAATTTTCACCGCACAAAATGTCGTACGGTGGAGCCGCGATACGACATTAATCTTCACCGCACAAAATATCGTACGGCCCAGCCGCCGATACGATATTTTTGTGCCAGTTGATGAATGGCAGTTTCCTGATTCTTGACGGGCGTTCAAATACATTCGTTGGGCATTAAAAAATAATTATTATGATACTGTTATGTAAATTTTTATAAGTTTCATACAAGTGATATTATTCAAGCGATTAATTATATTAAACCAAATTATACGATACTTAATGTATAGGTATTACCGATGTTATTTAATTTTCTTTTACCGAAACTCGAAATCAGTCTTTATCAGTAAAATGCTTACAATGTGATGTGCGTACTCATTTTTTATTACGTTGGCTTGCATTAAAATGGCGAAGTATTGAAATGATGCGATGATTTTTTGTGTCAGTTTTCCTGTATACACGGTATAAGCACTCACAGACGTCGTAGAAAACTTCTGTTGGTACCAAAATCTTCGTAATTTTATTGCGAAGAGTGGAAAATCTTTTGAGCTTTCTAGCGAGGCGGAGAGCGTCAAGGTCACATTTTTGGGTCAAAATTTTGAAAATATTGGGTCAAAATTATGAAAAATTAGTGTGGGGTATCGTTTTATATGTTTTTTGGTACTGGAAAACCGATGTTGACAGTTAAAAAGTTGTAGCTCGTCGGGGTCTCGCTTTGGTTCAACATTTTGAAAATACAGTGTGAGGTAACGTTTTATATGTTTTTGGGTACGGGAAAACCGATTTTGACAGTTAAAAGTCGTAGCGCTTCGGGATCACGTTTTTAGATCAACATTTTGAAAATTCAGTATGGGGTATCGTTTTGTATGTTTTTGGGCACGGGAAAACCGATTTTTGACATTTAAAAGTCGTAGCGCGTCGGGATCACGTTTTTGAATCAAAATTCAGTGTGGGGTATTATTTTATATGTTTTTGGGTACGGGAAAACCGATTTTGCAAGTTAATAAGTCGTAACCCGTCGGGATAACGTTTTTGGATCAACATTTTGAAAATTCAGTATGGGGTATCGTTTTGTATGTTTTTGGGTACGGGAAACCCGATTTTTGACATTTAAAAGTCGTAGCGAGTCGGGATCACGTTTTTTTATCAACATTTTGAAAATAGAGAGTGGGGTAACGTTTTATATATTTTTGGGTACGAGAAAACCGATTTTTGACATTTAAAAGTCGTAGCGCGTCGGGATCACGTTTTTGAATCAAAATTCAGTGTGGGGTATCATTTTAAATGTTTTTTGGTACGGTAAAACATATTTTGACAGTTAAAAACTCGTAGCGCGTCGGGGTCTCGTTTTTGGATCAAAATTTTAAAAATACAATGAGGGGAAAGTTTTATGTGTTTTTGGGTATGGGAGAACTGATTTTGACAGTTAAAAAGTCGTAGCGTGTCGGGATCACTTATTTTTTAGCTAAATGTAACAAATGAAAAGTAATTGTTAAGTTTAATTTTCTTTCAATTCGTGTTATCTGTCCGGACGATTTTCAGTAGTGACTGTGGTAGGTAATTCGGTAATTGAATTGGAACTAATTAAACATAACATTTAACTTTGTTTTAACCACTTAATTATTAGGCCCGTGTTACACTGTAAAATATTTTATAAAATATGTTTTATAAAAGATGGTATCCACCTATTATAAAAGATTTGAAAAGTGATTCTCTTTTATAAAACATTTTGGACTTGTACTTAAAGGTAAAAAGGTATCTAACATTTTATAAAAGGTAAAATGCCAACCTCTTAAATTTTATAAAAGAAATGTTATAAAAGAAATATATTATAAAAGATGGTCCATTACACTATCAAAGATCTTTGTCAAAGAACTTTTATAAAACATATTTTATAAAATATTTTACAGTGTAATACGGGCTTTAGGCCTACTTTTAAACATAAAAAATAGCAATAATCAAGTTGTATTTTTTTGTTTTAAACCTTTTGGGACCATCTGAAGATATTTCACCGTAGATATATAATTTCACCGTAGTTAATTAAGTAAAAATAATGCTATTATTATTTTTTTTGAAGATTTATATTGGAATTTATGATGAATATAATAAAAATTATCAAAACATAAGGTCAATAAATATGTTGAAATAGATAAACAAACTGTGTTAAAGTCTGGCGCATCTGTAGCGAATAGCGATCAATTTTGGGGAAATTTTTAGTGAAAAAAAGTGTGTTCTGGGAAAATTTTGTGTGCTAAAACATTTTCTGCACCCCTGAGTGAATCATCAAGTACAAATGTGGCGCAGTTTCAAGAAAGACCCTCTACAATGGGGAAGGAAAAATCAGTGGGCACCTGCGTCTGACAACAACATCTAGTCCTGCTGCTCCGGAACACTTGCTACACATCATTTCTTGCTCATATGCAGGAAAGTGTCTCAACAACTAAGAATGCCTTCAGTTGTATACTATGAGTGCCCTTCAGTGCTCAAGGATGTGCACCACGTGCACAGGATACAGATGCAGCAATACTGAATTACCTATTGATGACAATGAGGGTAAAAACTTAATCTTGCAAGATGCAAAAAGTGATCAAGTCCCTACCCTGGTGGATTCAGAGAGTGACCAGAGTGACGGGAGTAGACAGGAAGGTAAAATAGTTTGGAAAAATAATTGTTGTTCTGCTTAAGGTAACAATGAATTCTTTGAGTTAATGTGAGTTTAAAGGATTTGTATACTTACAATAGTATATCTTTCAAGAGAGCTTCTAGTTATTGTAAACATTAACATATATTAAAACATTTAGGAAGGTAAACATGTATGTGCTTAGTTATTTTTAATTTTTAGAAGTAGTAGTTGTTTGTCCTTTAAAAACTGTGTAAATAACAGCATAGTGTCTGATTCATTTTGGGAGCCTTTTTTGTTAATTTAAAAATGAGCTTATATATAAGTAAAAAAAATATAGGCCAATGTGTTGGGTTTATTTAAGTTTAAGTTGATAATTAATAAAATTTTCTGTTATTTTGGTTTATTATAAGCACTATCTAATGGACTTAGCAAACATGATAGGTCATTATCTAAATGTCTGAATATTTGTTTATACTTTTTGTAAAAAAAAAACACAAACTAAAAACATAAAAGATTTTGCTGATCCATTGGTCTTGACGTACACTGGTGAGACTCCTTGTTTATATGGGATTAGAGATGCAGTTGTACAGGAGCGACGGACTAAGATTGCCACTCCCTGTGAGGGAGGAGGTGGGCCAAAGAGAGGAGGGTTGTGTGGTGTATCCACTCCAAGTTAGGGCTTGGTGGTGGTTTAATTTCCTAATAGTTTTAGTTCATTTTACAATCCTATTTTACAATCATTTTTGTACATTTATAGTAATTTATAAAAAATTTAACTCCTCCATATCTCCAAATTTATTGTTATTTCTATCAGCAAATAAAAGTACAGAACCATTTTTGTAGAGAATTGAACCTACTTTAAAATAGAACAAACTAAGCTTTAAAGTGAAGGTTTTAGAGGTTTACGAGATATTTACAAAATACCTAGAAAAAACACCATTGTTTCACCCCCCCCCCCCCCCCCCCCCCAACCAAAGTTACTTCTAAATTGTATTTTTTAAATTTTGCCAAATAAAGAAAATATGAATTAAGAGAAAAATAATAAGTAAATTGAAAGTAAAAGCAACTTTAATTTATTCAAATTTTACAATATGTATTGATTTAAAACTTTTAATAAATAAAAAGAATAAATAATATAAACTAAGGTGAAATTTCATAAATTTAATTATTATTTGTTGTTTAGAATTAAGAATATTCAGTAATTCGAATTATTTAAAAAAAATCCTATAAGAAACCTGTTATTAAGTGTGCTTTGCTAAAATAAAAGAAGTATCGAAGTATTGCCTACTGTTATCAGTAATAACATTAAGTGACTTCAAAGGGCGCGATCTGAGGAATCTGCAGATAAGAAAGAGTTAGTGCTAAGCAAAAATATGTAATAATTAAGGAAAATAATTACTGTTATAATTAAGTTAGGGAAATGCAAAATTTAAATTTACTTTTCTTGTAACACCCTTCACAGAAAATAATATTTCAGGTATAAACAATTTAAGAATTTTATTTGAAAAATGTCTAATTGAAGTTTAAATTCAAGTTCAATAAGGTTAAATACAATTTTTAATAAATGAAAGTGTTGTAAGTGTCGCAATAAAAGCTTGACAGCATTGGAGTCATTGTTCCATTAAAAAAAATATAAATTATAAATATAAGAAAAGGTTAAGAGATCTAGTAAGATTCCCAGGTATATTTAACATGAAAACAATTGGAACCCTCCCTTATATTTCAATGATGAACATACTTACTATTTATTCCATGTGTGAGAGTGACTTTTTGACTTCAAAACAAGAATTGAAAAAATGAAAGAATATAGACAAAAAGTGAGAATTTTTAATTCATTAAAAGAAATGTAATAAGCTTATAAAGTTATTACAAATATACTTTATATTTTTACATCATTTTACTTTAAGAAAAGACTATAGAAATAAAACTCAAGACTTCTAAAACATATCAAGAAAATTATGGCTGTGACAAGAAATGTACAACCGAGAGGTAATCGCTATTCTTGTCAATGAGATTGAGATGATAGTGAGTATTTTCTCGTTACATCTCCCTTAAGATCTTGCACAACCCTACTTATTATATAGCTTTCATCTTTCTAATAATGATTTTTTTTTAAACAAATTTACTTGGAAAGATGAATATTAAGAGTCTTTGAGATCCTGCTCTGCGTAAGAAAACATTGCACATTTTTACCAGGAATAACATGAAGAAAATAATAACTAATCTAAGAACCATAATTTTAAAGAATTTTTAAGATATTCCTGGAATTTTAGTTTCATAAAATGTACAAAATACAGATTTCTAAAATACTGTGAAAAACTTTGAAGAGAAAAAAGTACATGGTCACAAATATATTCTGCATAAAAGTAGAAGCAATGCTTTGAAAGTATTAAATAAGATTTATGTATGGTCATTACTAACACATCCAGTTGTATTGCAAGTCCAAACAAATAGTATTAACTGATCTATATTAAAACCATTGATTGAATGAATAAACATTATTAAATCAGAAATTCCACCTTTTATGTATGAGTACCCTGTGCTACTCTATGGTTGCAGAAAGTACGTTACTTAAGGTGAATGGAATCAAATTTGGCTACTTATGCAAATGTCCCTCACTGACGTTGTGAACACCGCTCTAGATTAGCTTGGTATAATGCCATAAAATAGCATTATGATGAACACAAATAAACTTCACCAACTTACCTAAGTTATCAACCACATTCCTGAGAGTGAATCTTGCTCTTAGTCCGCAGCCTCTTCTTTGAATACATATTCCAAGAAACTTGGTTAACTTGGATGCATCATGTATGTTAGATCGTGTAACAGCCATGATTGTACCTAAGTATTACGATATTTTAGTAAATATTATATTTAAACATAAGAACTATATAAGCCAATGGACATAACTCAAATATGATGTAAGAAATAAATTAATGTTAAATGTACAGGCCATGAGGTGAGCGATGAAACTGTCTTGGAGATCCCCAGTGGCAAAAAGAAAGTTTGCGCATGCGCGGGGCAGCTGCTAGGGGAACAACCACCTACCAACTTAGTTGGTTTATGTGTCTCTCCCTCTTCTACCTACACTCCTACATGCATCGAGAGTTTAATCACTCACCTCATGGCCTGTACTTGGCTATTTGCAAAAACAAATACATTAAATAAAAATAACAATTCTAGTCTGTTTCATTTTCTTTTGCTAATACAATAGCAGTACTAATTATATAAGCACAGCACTATTATTTATAACAGTAAAAGCAATGGAAACAAGATTGGAGAGAATTAACTTAATGAATTTCTTAAAGTATTAAAAATTATTTATAGTTTTTTTAACATCAACTATTCCAAAATGTCCGTTTTTTTTTGTACGATGATGTTTCGCCTATTTGTTAGTATGGTCACATAATGTTTTAAATTTTATTTGTAATTTATTATACATTGTCAAGTTTTAAAAAACACATTTACACATTACGCACACAATTCTCTTTAAAACACATTTAACATTTTATTAATTTTTCGATTGTGTATTGCAGGTGACTACAGTAGTCAGTCAACCAAAGTCGGCTATGAACACTACATACAAAGTTGAGAACTGGACACATTATTATACAGACTTACATCTGGGACTGATGGGAAGCGGACATAGTAAATGATTTACTAAACATTGTAATTCGGTGCAAAGGTATAGCAAGTGCAGTGGAACTTCTTTTTGTGTTCTTTGCACTAATGTTGGATGTATAAACAAACTTTTCTGCAAGGTAAACAGGAATTCTGATTTGTGGAACGTAACGTAGTATCAACAGAGTATAATATGCATTAGGTCATGAAATTTGATGCAGCAAAACAACATTTGTGCTGCTTTCTAAACAAGTACCTGTCAAACATAGTGTAACATCCCTTTATCAATCTGGTCAGCAATCATTTGCTAGTACAAGCCCCATTGACTAGTTTACATTGCGGGGAAAACTCACGTAATATAATTATAAAGATGCATTTCATTCATTGGTTTGACACCAACTCAATGTATTGATTTTATTAAAAGCAAACAAGCTTACTTCAATTGCTTAAGTCCTTTCCACAGTTACAAATTATTCAACTCAAAGTTCATCTCGATTTTTGAATAGGAAATCTGTTTAGGACTGTTTGATAAGATTCTCCTAATGGAGGGGGGTCTTCGCAAAAAGTAAGTTTTACAATATATCAACCTGCATTATTTTTCTTGTGAGTATAAACAAAATGTCATTAACAATGCTGATCATTTGGCTTTATTTGTAAAATATTAGGAGTTTCTTCCATTTTACAAAAACTCTTAATTTGTGAAATCTATCTTAATGGTAAAACTTAACGGGTAAGTAGGCAAATAAGTAGTAATGTATTGTAAAAAATTGCTTTCGTTAACAGAAGGTGGTAGTGTGATTTGAGATGGTAAAGCGGGTGAGAATTGCAATAAATGATTTAGGCCTTCCGCTCACGGGGCGAGAAGGAATCAAAGTGAGAGAGACTCGAACTTGAAGCGGTACGTGTTACGTGTTTCATGCGTCTTATGTGATATGTCATATGGGAAAAGTAAAATAAAAATCCATGATAATTCTAAAGGAGTAAAGACATTACCAGTAGAAAATTATCACTCAAAGGCTAACCCCTGGGTGACAAGTTTAGTTTTTAACAAGTGGCTAATCAAATGGGTTAGTAAACTAGACTGTAAAATTTTTCTTCTTGTAGATAATTGCACTGCACATAGCACAAATGCATTCTTAAAAAATTCTAACGTCATATTCCTTTCTGCCAATATGACATTGTTTATTTAACCTGGTAATCAAGGAATCATACAGACCCTAAAAGCTTACTATATCGCTGGAAAATGCGTCCTAGGATTTTTGAAAACATGGAAGTTACCCATACAATGACTGCAAATGAATTAGGCTATTTAGCTATAAAATACATAAGGAGGAAAATTACATTAAATCTGGGCCAAAAACATGGCGACAATAAATAACATGGGTCTTTGCAATATACAACCTCGCCTAACAGAACCATGCAAGATGACTACCTTCGTCATGAAAGACGTTGTTTGTACAAACATACCAATAGGGATGCTTGTGCCATGTGTTAGTGATTATGATCAACAACTTGCACTGTGCCCCTAAATACAAAAAACTTCTTACAAAATGGAATAGAAATGATTAAGCCTTAACATTAAATATTCTCTACAAAAGTAAGCCTAATATCAATTTAAACCCACCTACTGTCGCGAGCAAGAAATAAGGCAGGTGAGAATTTTTGCGCTGTTGCCAGATATGGGACTGGCGAAACGAGGAGCGGTAGAGAATCACTTGCTCTGCGGCACGATCTGGCCGCCACTGGATGCTCAGTGTTGACAGATCGTGCCGCAGAGCAAGCGATTCTCGACCATTCCTCGCTTTGCCAGTCCCATATTTGGCAATAGCGCAAAAATCTCACCCGCCTTATTTCGTGCTCGCGACTATAGTTGTCGTACAATTCTATCATTATACAACTTATTTCTGTTGTTAGTACTAATAGCCTACTTACCCACGTAAAATTCCGGTATGTCTATGTGTTCTCTACGACTTAGCATATCTAAACGTTCCAATTTTTCTCTAATTGGATTTCGCCACTCTACCTTAGGATCAGGAAGAAATTCTGGATACAAAAACCTATATTCAAGGGGTACAGAACTTGAAATTTTTGAAGAAGAAACATTTTTATCTTCTGTTTTTTGTTCCAATTCTACTTGAAGTTCTGGATTAGCTGAAGCACTCAGCCCTTTGAATGATACTGAAATATAAAAGAAAGAAATTCATGAAGAAACAATTGTTCTTCAATTATAAAACCACTTTTGTACTGTTTTAAATCTAAATGTTTAAATTTATTTTACATGATTTTATAGACATTACAGGAACAACACATATGAGATCGTGTCTTTTACATAGGTCTACTATTACAACTAAAAACAGTACTTGTGTACTGTAAGGACCTACCTTTTTCTAAATCAATCAGGAATTAATTAAAATAATTCACTTTCTAAGAAGACAGAAGTTTGTCTAGCAAAATTAAGGTATAAGCCTAATAACATAATACAATTTCTTAATTTAAGTTAAGTAGTGGTATCAAACTAGATATACATTTACAAAACTGAAAACGTATTGTGACAGGTTATTGTTTTAGTTTAGAATCATATTTCACTATTTTTTGGTTGGCATTGTAGGTTAGTAGGTGTTGTAACAATTCAAAATATACCATAAAATTATTAATAAGTCAAAAGAATCATACATTACTGTATTTCAACTAAACACGCATGAGTGCGAGAGAGACAGAAGACTGATAGTAAAAATCATTCAGAAACGATCCGACCGACGACATCTAGCGGACGGAATCGCAAACAACAAATTAAGAAGATTCTAAAACACCCGACTTTCGATAACATTTTACGTAATTAATAATATTTCTCTACCTCGTATCACTATCTTTCCTATATCAAAATTCATCTAAATTAACCAACCAATCCATCCAAATTATAAGATTAACTCAATCAACAAGCAATCGACCGAAATTCACTTTTTTAATCCACTTGAAACCAGACCGGCATACTAAAATCTAGGCCATATCAGAAATAGAATCATCAATCCTAAGAGAACCAAAATTTAAATCAAAAAATGAAGAACACCGTCAGATAGAACGAAAGATTCTACATCAAAAATGTCTTTGGTAAAATTTCATAGGAAATACCGTTAAGCCATAACAATTCACCGAAAGTCGACAAAACAACGGCTAAAGATAGATAGGTGTAGGACATGTTTATTAAGCCCCGCCCACAGTCACGTGACCGCTTGCAGCGCGGAAATCCCAGTTTAAAAAGCCAAATGTATAGTTTTAATTGTAAATAGTAGATGTTAGAAAATAATTTGTACAAGGAGCTATTTTTGGTATTTTCATGCAATTTTCTTATTTAATCAATTTCTTTTTAATTTTATTATCCAATATTAGTTGTAAAACAAAATTATTCCAAAATTTAGTCAAAACGACACCAAATAAATACACTACATTTTAAATTACACTTTTTTGTACAACAATACAAACCCCAGAAGATACGAAATTCACCAGGCCTTATGTACCCATTTCCTGAAGGCCCAAAGCAAGCCAGTTTGGATCCCAGGATTTTAATTGTTGAAGAGACGCCTAAGAAGCAAGACGTATGACCAACGCTCTCCAATAAACGATTTAAATTGAAGATTTTTTAGTGCTAAGACTGTGTAAACGTTTCATAAATAACTTACCTTATCTAAAGTGAAGTATAATAATCCTTAATAATCATTTAAAATACCACAATAAGAAGAAGAAGTTATAAACTGGGTGAGATCTATCCATAGGCCTATAATTACTCACATGAATTAACTCTATCTATATGTTAAACCATCCATCAGTGAAAACTTGAATATTGTAAATTTTGGAAAGACTTTATAAAATATCTTTATAAGAAGAATTTGTTTGGACCATCAATATAAATTTAACTTCGCTATAACTTCCCCTTTTTATACACCTACATACACTTACATTTTAACCCATTGTACTATTTTCCTTTCCCCTTTTTCAATTTTCATATTTATCTGTAATAACTATTTTAATCATTAATTCTGTTTCAATAATAATATTGGGAAAAGTCGGCACTGACCCCCCGAGATATTAAGAGTGTTAAAAAAAAAAGACTATAACGAACATTTAATTTTGAATTAACTTATTTTGTAAATAATTGTATATATATATTTTAATTTTTCGTTTTCAATTAAAGAAGTTGTTCAAATTGTAAACTTGCTTTGTGTTTTGAATTGCATCAGTTATCTAATAGTATTGTAATTTAGTTCCACAACATGGGCTATTCAATTTGATAATTAAAATAAATTAAAGTGTTTTAATTGACGCCGCAACGTGTGGCATTTTTTTATAAGTAAAAGTTGATATATTTTAGTGTATACTATAACTTAGTTGTTTATTTAAAAAGAAATAATAATTCCAAATCAAAGGGAGTCTTTGACAGATCGCCAGATGTCTCAAAAAGAGGTCCCAGATCGCCAGATGTCTCAAAAAGAGGTCCGTATAGTATCCTACACAAGTATGATGGTCTCCTAACAACTTTCTTCAGAAATTGGTGTTTTAGTTCTTGAGTTGTAAATATGTTTGCTTTTAATGAAATAAACCTATGTATTTGTACTATTTCAAAATAAAATGACATATTTAACAAAATATGTTTTATCAAGCACAAAGTTGGTTATAGTTTCCAAAATGTTTGCCTACCTATTTAAGGATGTATTGCGTTACCATGAAAACTGCTAAAATTGATGCTGCAACAAGTAGTCTTGACAAAAAAAAAATACACATTAGTAGGAGTGATCATGTAGCCTAATCATTGCATTTTCACAAATTAGATATTGTAGTTTATTTGATATTTTTAGTCAGTAAAATAGGTAGTTGCACAGTAGGTAAAAAAATATGTTTCCGTGATTATACTTAAACACACCTAAACCCATTGCCCTTTGTTAGTTTTGGTATTTTGGATATTAGTTTTGTACATGGTCTTGAGGTGCGAAAAATTTGTTTTTTCTTAAAGAAATTATCGATCAAAAACTTTCTTAAAATATCAAGTAGTGTTAGATTTGATGTAAGAGATGTTAGTT
>JAGFPH010000532.1:515904-528125 GCA_018207615.1 Philaenus spumarius
ATTTTAAGATTCTTATAACTGCTCATCTTATAAAATATAGGGAATAATTTGATTTGGACATTTTACATTAATTTCCATCTTTGCTTGAAGATTATTATTAATCCTACACCTTTATTACAAAGAAAACATAACATATGTAGGCTATACAGAATGGTCCAAAGGGGTTGGCAGTGCGGAGTATGTAGTGGTCTCCCCTGTAGTTATTAATAAAACAGTTGTTACAAGTATTTATTGGTTAGATACTAGTTTTTCATTTTCTAGTGCCCCATATCATTTATTTTGGAGGGTGTTCTTCTAATGTAAACATAAGCTCAGTGTTACGCCATTTTAAATGTCCTTTAACCCTACAGCAGTGTCATCGGTCTGAGAGTCCGATTCACTTTTTGTTAGCTTGAGAGGGAGAGCTGAGTCATTCAGTACCTTCCTGTTTCTTGTCAGTCTGCCTTATGCTGTCTGCTCGTGAACTTTAGATTATGTTATCTATGATAATTAAACAAATCGGATTCGTACACCGAAGATACCAACCACGCGAGCGGTGTACTACACCGAAGTCACCTTTTGTGCGGCTTTGTCAATAACCTTACAGGTGAGTTATAATTAATATTTATTTTAAATGTTTTATTGTTTACTTATAAATGCCATTGTACATTATAAATTGTTGATAAATGATTTTTACTCAGTCCCTAACAACTCGAAGTTGGGTTTCTCACTTTATTTGTCACGAAGTTGTTATTAAACAGCATTTTTTGATCGATTTCAGCATCTTTTTTCTTCTAGTTCTATGAACCTACTGCGATTTATAAGACGCTTTAAAAATTAGTTTACGGCAAACGTAACTTTTAAATAAATCTTTGTTTACCATATAGAATTTATATTTTGCCTCTGATTTCAATAAAATGTTATATTATAGGGTGGCTTTGGAATGCTCAACAACATATTAAAGCTATTAAAATGCCTTCATTATGTTGTCATTCGAGGCGTAGCATCTCTATTTATTGAATAAGACTTTATGTTTGTTATTAACGTTTGGTTTTTTTAGATGGATTATGAAAAAGAACAAGAACGTCTTCGGAGACTGCTGGAATCAATTCCGTCTGAAGCTATTATCGGAAAATATGAAAATGATCTATGGACGCTGTACTTTCCGCCAATATAACCCAAATATGGCCTAAAGATGTTTTCTCTGTTTGATGCAAAGTTATTTTATACCTCATTCAATATGGAAATATATGTTAGCAACCATTTGGTCTCATGAAAATTTTAAGAATAACGGCCTAGAAGTGGTTGATAATATATGCCAACCAAAATATGGGTCAGATAGAAATCTAACCACCCACAACTAACCACCAATATACCTTTGTGAATTAACTATAATAAAACTAAAAGAAGAGTTGATGTAGTTGATATGATTTGTGCAAATTATACCTGTGGCCGTAGAAGTTAATGGTCATTTTCTACTCCTTCCTAAATGTAACTGGCATAAACTCATAGGTGGTTTCCAGTTTTCAACTGTCGCGACAAAATGTTGTACCTCGCTTATAATCTGATAAAAATCACTCAGAAACAAGTTTCACGATTCCACAAATCCCGAAGCGCTTCGCATTGCAAACAAAATTGTCGCCCCTCAAGATCGTGGAACAGGACGGTGCCAAAAGTGTTCTTCAAAAGCAAACAGAAAGACGAAATACTTTTGCAGGGTATTTTTTATGCTTGCAACACTTACAGATCATTTGTGAAAGAGTTTGGGATTGAGCGTGCTTCATCAGAATTTGTAAATTGTATTATTCTTTGATCTTGTTCATTTTGTAACTTTTACCTCAAATATTTTATGTATACAGTGACTTGAATTAAACGATGACATTCATTTTTTTATGCTAAATAATGAATTTCCGGGTTTTTTAATAGTTTTGAATTATTCTGTTAGCTTCACAAATTTGTAGGCTATTCTAAAATATAGTTTATATATTTTTCAAAATTAACAATTAAATTACACAGTATATTGGAATAAGCAATTTTTTAATTTAGTATACCAATTAAGTATTGTTTAAGTTCGAAAAATACAATGTTTTTTTAGGTAAGATAGTCTAGTTTGATTTATTATTCGAGTTTATAAGCAATTAATTTTACTATACTAGATTTTTATCTAAATATACACCAAACCAAATTTCATAATTTTTATACTGGCCTACAAAATGTAGTAGCATATAAGAAATTTTTGAATTTGTACCAATATTGTTCAAATATAATCATATTATTTGCGATTTTATGTCCTAAAAATTAAATTAAAAGAAAAAAATACCATATTCATAATCGTTACTAAGTCTGATCGGCTAATAAAGCACAATAAATACATAAATAAATTGGTCTCATACACCAATTCAAAACTTTAAATTGGTGTCAATAAAGCAAAGACACAATTTTAAGAATTTTTGAAAATGTGTCCATGCCAAACAATTGGATAAATTTTGTATTTGGGTTACAGATTTGACTCTTGTCTTCATAATTACATTTTTTTGCCAAGTTTACTCTTTTTTCAAATAAAAAAAATTAAATAGTATTATTAGTTTTGAAAATTGTAAAGTAAAAGTGTTTGAATTTTAAATCATAATTATTGTCAATTTATCTCCGTCATATAACCTATCTGAAAATGTAGGAGAAGAACGATATTTATGGTATAGGCTATGTCATTTTAAAAGTTTTGTGATATTTACAGAAATATATTTAAAAAACATGTTAAATCGGTCTCATAGACTTATGACACTAATGGTGTTGCAAAAAGCATGACACTACTCTAGGGTTAAAAGTAAATATTTTTTAAAGTTTTGATTTGTAGTAGGCCTAGTATTTGATAGTACTCACATTTTGGATGTGTAGTGCCAAAAGGTTGCTTTCGTCAGTTAGCGACAGATAAAGGTGTTGTTCAATTAAAAATATTATTAGTTATCAGGGCCGGATCTACATATTTTGCATTGCCACCACCCCACAATTAACACTAGAAGTGTAATGCTAACGTTTTTCCGAAGTCAAGCCATTACGGTGCTTGTGCAAGTACATTTTCAAAAATTCGCCAAATATAGTAATTATAAATCAATCCAAAAGTGTTTCATAGCTTTTTCGTAGAGAAAGAATTTATATACGCCAGTAAAAAAATTATTGATGTAAAATTTACAAAGTTATTAGCTCAAGAAACAAAAATGTTTATTACCGAAAGAAAAAAGTTCAATTTTAGGTATACATAAAAAGTAGTAAAAATGTTTTTTGTAAATGTAAAAAAATTTCGTAATTTAGTCCTGAATAGAACTGAATAAAAATATTTATCAATTTCAAATTTCTTATTTTGAAAACACCAGTTCAAAGACTCCCAACAAAACTAGGCCTAATATGAAAGTAATTTAGGAATATGTCCCTTGCCCAAATATGAAATATTATTATAAGAAAGTGTAGGGAATAAATCAAAGAATTGAACTGTATACTTGTAAATTATTATTTCATGAAAGTATTTGACTTAGTTTTACTTGAATCACAAAATTAGATCAAACGAATTGAACTTCTCACGGACGCATCAAATACAACATTCTGTGTGAAAAACCGTTGGAAGTGCTATTTCGGGAGCGTGAGAAAGTCGAGTTTTGAATTTCCCATTTGTCAGTATTTCTCATAACTGTACAAACAAAACCGTCAGAGTAAATATAGTTTGCTTTACACCAATCGAAAGATTGAAGTTTGGTATATAAATAGATATAAAAAAGTCTCTTTAAATAATTCAAATTATAAGAGATATCACAAAATGTGCAGTTTTATTGGTTGAAATCGGTCCAATTGCAAAGGTTTACAGACAATTCTATTTCTTTGGAATTATGCAAGTGACTTTTGATTGGAAGGCAGTTTTAGAAAGTTAAAATCTTGATGAATCCAAAGGTATCTATATTATTGTCAAAATATCCCGGTCGAGCACCATTGAACTTTAGAGAAGTAACAAAGTAGAATATAATAAAATTGCATTGTATTTCACGCGCGGCAAAACGTTTACAGAAAACTAAAATTTTTAAACGATGATTACATATGTAAATATAAGATTAAAAAAATTGTAAATGCAAAAATTAAAGTTTAAATCATTTCCTTTCCAACGGGTTTTATTTTATTGCGATTGGATGATTTTTAGTGGGTGAAATATTCAACAAAAAGTAGTGTTAGACCAATGTCCTAGCGCTTTGACTGCTCAATAGGGTTAAAAGCACTGTATACCAAAATCAAAATTGTCTCTAGTTTACATTGAATTCACAATATGTTTTACTCATTACAAAAAAGTGTTAATACTACTTTCTTCCTCCTAATTTGCTCAGGTTGATTTAATTAGTAGTAAAACATTTTTTTATATTACTAATAAGTTAATAAGATTTTATAAAGTGTTATTAAAACAAAATATAATATATTATGTAGTTTGGATTACAAACAAATAAATGTTTCATCTTTAGAGAAATGTTATACTTAATTGTTATTAATATTTCTGCAAGATTACAAAAACAGGAGGTGAGGAGGCTAAATCTAATTTTACTTTTACAAATTTAATTACGTTATTACATAATTTTTACATTTTTTACAAGGTGAAATTCAGAAGTGGTATTGCAAAATAATAAGACACATGAGTTAATTTCAAATCACGTATTTCAAGTTTATTATACCTACATTATACAGTTTAAACAATTAAACACACTAAACAACATAAATACTAAAGCGTATTTCAGAACATCTAACTTTTAAGATGCAAACTACAAGAAATAGGATAGGTAATTGTTTAGTCTTTAAATGAAATATTATATTTTTAAAGGGTGGAAAACAAATTGAATTTGGCAGAAGTTTACTATAATTTTTTACGCCTTACTTTAACATTGGCAAACTCTTCTATTAAGTCTTTAAAAGTCAAGCTTTTGAGTCAAGTCTTTTTCAATAGCTAAAACAGATAGATGGCTTAGTCTTTTCTGCATTTGACTAGATCTCAAGTAGTTCTTTATACTTAAGAGTGTGGAAAAAGATCTTTCAGCAGCACAGTTTGTAGCTGGTGTTCACAAAAACACTTTTAAACAAATGTTGATGTTGGGATTCAAGTCCAGAAGGTCGTTTGATCTCAGAAACCTGGTCAGATGTGTTAATGAAAAGTTTTCTAGTAGTTTTTTCCTTTTCTTCCACTAAAAGTGTCTTTAAATTAAGACATTCAAGAACAAATGAAGATTCTTCAATGTCACTTGCATAAAGCTGATGTAACAAAGTTGCTGCTGCAGTGATTTCCTGTGCACTTAAGTTCCATATATCGGTTAAGAACGGGAATCTGTTGAGATAATCAATGTAAACACTAACTCTCCTGTTCAGTTCCGAACCTAGTTTATCAATGACCAAAGCGAAACTTTCTTGAAGATGATGGTCTTGAGTTTCATTTCCATGTTCCTTTTCAGGCTCAGAACTTTCCAATGTATCTGTTTCATCAAAAAACTTCTTTCTTTTTCTTAATCTCTCGGGTCTGTCTTCAAGTTCCAGATCTAACAGTTCACCACCAGATCCAAGAGCAGTATGAACTAACTTCAGTTTTTTTTCACTTGACGTTTTAAAAAAGTCAAACATATTCTTAAGTTAGTTCACAAATGTAACGAGAGACTTGTAGAGGTTGACAACTGTAGCTACATTCATACAATGTGATTGTATCTTTTCACTTACAGCGTTAAATTTTTCTAGAATTGCTCCCCATATGGCCGCCATAAACAACATTTTTGATGAAGCCAGTTTTCTCAAAAGTCCTTTAGCTTTGCTCTTTGTGATTTTGTGTTCATCTTGGCTTTCACTCAAACATTTTAGAGCCTTTGAAATTAGGCTGTAAATCTTTATTGAAACTTTTACACGCCTCTTCTCTGGCCGACCATCTTGTTATGCTCAGTGATTTTATTGATAAGTTCTTTTCATCAGATTTGAAAAATGATTCCAGTATGTTCCACCTCTATGGGTCGAAGAAGAGAAACAGTTGTAGAGGTCTTGTAACAGGTCAAAAAAACTGTTTAGAAAAACTGCAGCATTCTGCCGCACTAGTTCCTACCAAATTAAGGGAATGGGCAGAGTATGGCAAGTAAAATATCAATGGGTTAGCTTCTTTTAATCTATCCTGTAATCCAGAGTAAATTCCACTCATATTTGAAGTATTATCAAATGACTGGCCCTGACAGTTTTGAATGTCTAAACCATGAATCTTAAAAAATTCAAAAACTGAGTTAGCAAGTTATTCTTCTGAATGGCCTTGGTTTTTTTTTAAATTCTACAAAACGTTCTTCGGGGTTCCAAGATTGATTTACATACCTTAAGATGAAAGATAGTTGATCATTATGGAGTAACATCTGACATTAGAAAAGTATCTTGATGGTTTTACTTCTCTTCTATAATAGTTTTAACAAATCCATTATCTCAATTAACTCCTCACAAATTGTCGAAGAAATGTAAGATGACTTACCTTGGCCAGGGTTGCCGAAATTTTCAATGTCAGTTTTTAAAAAGAGGTCAAATTCAGCTATAAGTTCTAGACACATCATGTAATTCCCATTACTTGTGGACCCAAAAAGTTCATACTCTCCCCTAAAGGCAAGACCATGGGAAGCCAGTTTTTTAATATCAGCAACTACTCTTTGAAGTAAATTTCTCCAATATTCAACTTCCTTATTAATTTGATGTTGCAACCCATCATCAACTTTTCACAATTTACCATTACCAGCCCTCCTTTTAAAAGTCAAAACACAATCTTTGTGAGCTGGCAAGTCCTCATGATCATCAATTCGCTTAGCATGTTTCCAATCACTAAATCCAACATCAATGAATTGACTAGAAGCTGTGCCAAACAGTTTACAAGGACTACAAAACACAGATCCCTGGCTGGGAGAATAAATTAAATAATCCCTATCCAATACACCATTAGTAATTTTTCTTGTAAACCATGATTTTAAAAAAAGTCGGTTTTTATCTTTGAAAAACCCGTTTTAGATTTTTCAAAATTTCCATCTTTATTTTGGTTAAATCCATTTCTAGAAAAATAATCTCGAGTGGAGTCATTAACTGTCCAAAAAGCTGGATCGTTACCTGGATTAAAGCTGCCAATATCACTTAGAGGAGGGTTTGAAGTAGGAGCAAGTCCAGACAAATCAGGTTCCAAAGTGGCTCCTTCGTGTTCTTGAGCTTCAGATAAAACTCGAACTTCCTCTAGTTGCTCCTTCGACGTTGCATGCCGATACCTTAGAAGATCTTGGTCCTCTTCGTCACCATCAGAAGATTTAATTGTATCAGTATGGGTCTTTTCTTTAGGGACCGGCAGGACGGTAACAGTGATTGAACTAGTAGGCTACTTGTTGTTGGTTTACTTTCAACTTTAAAAAAAGAAGAAAGTTTTGCACTTTTATTAACTACTTCAACTAACTTCTTCTTTTTTTCATCTGCAATTTTTTTATATTGGCCACTTAGCCTTTTATGTCCATCCATGTTGAGATTGAAAACACTTTTCTTTAAAACACACTACACTACTATAAAATAGTCTACTATGTTTAAAACTTTAAAAACAAAAGTGCAGTAAATCAGTTTTACACTGAACGAATTGCACTAAAGAGTTGTGCTGCAGCACAAGAACAGTGAAAAAGTGGTGATGGTGAAACGCAAACAAAAATAAGACTGAACTGAACGAATGAGAATAGACAACTGTAATTTCTTGCCTTTCTCGGTGTTAGCCAAAGGCACGAAGTTTATTGATTCGCCGCCGAACGGAGCCGAGGATGAACGAAGCAGCGGCCGCATCTCTCTCTCTCACACACTCACAAACACGTCAGTGTACAGGCATACATTTAGTTCGAGTCAAACGAATAACTTGACATTAGCTCATTCATGACTACATCTATGTCAGACGCTTATACGCATCTGTTGTAAAACTGGAATGGAGTTTTGGTTGTGTTTTAAAACATAGTACCCTCCTGTAATATTATTTCCCAAATTCCATTTTTTTTTTTCGTTTTACCGCTCCTAAAAATTTGCCGCTTCACTTTGCCCCATGCTAAAATTTTGGACAACAAACATTTATTATTCGTTGTTTAAATATAACTTATTTATAAATGCTTAACCAGTGAGAACAACATCTTTTTAGATTGTATTAATAACCGATTATCCAAATCCACAACTAATATTTTGTAGTCCAGTAGGCCTTAATAGTAAGTTTCCCCCAGCCTTCTTCCTTCCTGGCCATTGTAGCCTACTTTCTAGGCTCATCCTGTCCTTGTATTTTCCACCCCTCATGCTCATCAGTTGTAATACATCACATTATTATAATATTACTGTACTTGGCTTTATTTTAAGATGGCAGCTTTAAACGTAGAAAATTTCAACTTTGGTCATATCTTCAACCATTTTAAAACGGGACCAAAAAACTGATTTTTACATTTTGTACGACACATTTTTTGTAAAAAAAAAGTTTAAAACAAAAAACACAAACAAAGCAAAAATAAGACAACTTATAAAATATTACTTAGTTTCAAACCTTTATAACAGCGTTCAAAACCAAGAACAATTTACAGAGTATTATTAACTCAAAAAAAGTGATAGGTGATAAATTTGACAGCACAGGCATTTACAAAATCTCTTGCACTGATTGCCCAATGAAATACATTGGACAAACAGGTAGATCCTTTAGAAAGAGGTTCAAAGAACATATCCCGACACCCAAACAAATGCTACGTCAAAGAAAAGTTAAATCAAAATACACCGAACATATCATTCTAAACAACCATAAATATACAACGATCGATAACAACTTGAAAATACTCCAACACTGTAAAAAAGGAAAATTTATGAATGCACTTGAACAATACGAGACATATAAAATGTTCAAAACTAATCCAGATACAATACTTAACGAAAAATTTCATTTCGAATCGAACTCATTATATGATACCATAATAGCAGAAACACAATAGACCGTACCGTTCCCCTCTCTTACTTTTCTTAATCACAAACCAGTTCCTACATTTCTCTAAGATAAGAAATAGTTCAGTGCGAAACAGTGGGCCCACCGGACATGTTTTTAATAAATGTGATTTTTAAATTATTTAAATGTTTGTGAATTTAGTGTTAAGTGTTCCATGACAACGGAGGATTTTTCCTCCAAACCACTTCACTTGATAATGGCTGAATAGCCAAAACGGCCGTCGTGTACAATACGACAAATTTGACTACTGACGACGGTAAGTTGTTCAAATTATATTGATTTATAACAATGAATATTTACTGATTATATAATTCTTTATTTTTTCAAGAATATACAACTCATGAAAATTGATTTATTTTCTAAATATGCATCTATTTTTAACAAAAATTACCTACCTTATACCGTTCAAATGCAATAATATAAAAACTAAAATTTTATATATTTAGGGTCAACCATTTAGAATTGGGATCAAGTAAGTAGGGTACAAACTTTTCAAAATGTTTACATTTGAAAATCTTTCATAATGATGTAACACTCATCGTACGTTTACGTTTGAAATTCCTTATAAAACCACCCACTTCTTTTCAAATATGCCATTGGCACTAAGATTTGAAAAATATATATTTTCCTTAGATTATATTTAGAAGCAAAATAGTGGGATTTGAAGTGAGACCAAGTGTCCAAACTCATTTGATTCCTTACATCTTAGACGTAAGGAATCGAATGAGGGCTGTTACACTCTGTATAATAGCCAATAATTTCGAATTGGAAACTTAAAATGTGTTATTTTTAAATTATATGTGTTACAAGTTTTTATGACGAAAAAAGAATTTCTTTACATATGTTACGAAAAGAATACTTAGCTAGTTTAGGCTAGGTTTTTAATTTATTTCATTGCAAATAACAGCCTATGTACCTATATATAGGCTACATAAATATATATCCACTTTTCAATTTTCGTAATATTGTTTCAGTAGAGTTTATATTTTTGTGTATCTATAACAACATCAAAGGATTACATTTACATTAGCAAAATAAATTTTTATTTTTTTATTGTCCTTATAATGTATTATAAGGATTCCCTATAATAGCTGGATCCGTGCTTCGCTACACAGGGAATTTGTTGTATCACCATGATTCATAATTAATTGTCATATTTTTCTCTCATTTTCTTTCATCTTTTATTTCACGAAAGTGAATTATAACATGTAGGACTATATTCAATTAGTTTGGTATTTTTATTGTTCATTGGCGGCTCGTCAACCGTCTTTGTAACGGTATGTGTGCTAAATAAATTTATTCAATATAAAAATGAAAAATTCAGAATGAAGATCGTCTTCTTTTTCTACCCCTAAATCTACAGACTGGTAAATTACAGTCTTAGCTGGATGTTTGCAGATCACCCAGATACGTCTTTAATATGTGAATGCATAGATTGGGGTGGTTTTGATCAGCTTACGTCTAAAATATTTTCTTAAAATTAATAAGTGCCAAATTTCATATTTCTAGCTTTAAGGAAATAATTCCAATTAATATTTATTGTTTTTTAGGGTTTGTTATTACATTTTCAACCCTAGCAGCACGTAACAAGACGTAAAACTAGAAATATTTACAAAATTTCAGCTCTCTAGCTTTAAGGAAAGTATAAAAATTTATATTTATTGTTTTTAGGGGTTGTTTCACATTTTCATCCCTAGCAGCACGTAACGAAATAAATGTAAAAAATTTCAGCTCTAGTTTTAAGAAAAGTATGAACATTAATATTTATTGTTTTTAGGGGTTGTTAACATATTTTCACCCCCTAGCAGCACGTAACAAAATGTAAAACTCATTTACTTTTCATATGTGTTTTGTAAGACATAAATGTACAAAATTTCAGCTTTAGGGAAAGTAAAACAAACAATATTTATTGTTTTAGGGGTTGTTTCAACACTTAAAGGTCAAACATTTTAAAATCCTTTCTTAGTTCGCCTCTAACCCCTATGTGTAGGCTACCAAATTTCAAGTTCCTAGGCGGTATTCAATTAATATTAAGTCTTTAGTCACAATATATTTACCTGCATTCAACATTCGAAAGATACTAGAATGTGCTTAGGTTGGCAGCACTAGGCTTACTCTATTTCCTAAAAAGAAGATCGTCTGCAAAACATGTCAGCTAAGGGTCGAAAGTAAATTTACATTGACACTTAGGTAAGTGAGTTTAACAACACAAACCAGAACAGTGCCTGACAAATATTATAGAAATTAAGAGATATTAGATACATAAGAGGAAGAAAACATAATGCAGGTTAAAATGTTCACCCATTATGGTTAAGTTTAAACTAAACTACACTCCATACTGGCACCAAAAAGTCTAATAACAACCATCTTTAACAAAATATAAAAGAAATTACGTGTTACAAATTAAACGTGCAAAATGTTAATTTGGTAGCCTAGTATAAATGAGTGCGGGGTAAATTTACTATTCGACCCTAGGCTGATACTTTTGCAGACAACAACGTTGTTTTACATTCTACTTTTAACTATTGAATACGGGTAAACGGCTATGGCAACAGAAATGCAAAAATAATAATTAAAAAAAATACCTAAAAGGTTCTAACCTAACCTATTTAGTCACAGTATGTTTATCTGTATTCAACATTTAACAGTAGAATGTAAAACAACGTCTGCAAAAATATTAGGCTAGAGTAGAATAGTAAAGTTACGACCGGGTAAACCTACTGTGACTAAAAAATACTATAGGTTAGAACCTTTAGGCTATTTTTATTATTCTTGTATTTCTGTTGCCATATATTAGCATAGGCCCTAGGGTCTAATAGTAAATTTGCGCTATGAGTGTAACCAAATATCAATCTTATCAGTAATGTTTTTGAAAAAGTAAGATCATCTACTAGCCTACAGTACAACAAATCTAACCTTAAAATTCTACGCCCCTGAAAAAGTCTAAGGAAATACTCACCGAAATGTGTGATACGTTTAACATTATATTTATTTACTATTCTTCTAGATAATCCTGGAAGTGCCATGTTCTAAACACTTAATGTTTGCCAAATGAAACCAACTTAAACATGAAAATTATTTTTTTCAATTGTTCTATCTACAGTACTGTTTTGTACATTGTACTTTTTTCTTCGTAAACTGAACTGCTGACTGAACTCTTTGTAAATGTAAACTTTGATTAGCGCTTGCGCAAGTAGGACGTGCAAGTTAATGCAAGCTGTACTTG
>JAGFPH010000533.1:6218-18317 GCA_018207615.1 Philaenus spumarius
TAGCTTCAATTTATTTTTCACCTTAAGATTATGTATACATTACTAATACTAGGCCTAATATATAAAGTTGAACGTAATGGGACAAAAATGCGTGAAGCGTTACGGGACAGAAAGAGTGACGCTTGATTCCCTTACCGAGTGCAAAAATGTTCAGTACATGGTGCGCCTAAAGTTGTTTACACTTAAATATATAGTGAAGCGTGACGGGACAACCGAACGTGATGTTTCGATTCATTTCTCATCTATAGATTATGTATTACGAACATACGTACATAATACAACATACATATGTACATTTATATAGTAGAGCAAAACGGTACAATCATGCATTTTGCTTCAATTATTTTTCACCTCAAGATTATGTATACATTACTAATACTAATATATATAGTAAATCGTCACGGGACAAAAATAGTGACTCTTTATTCCCATTACAGCGTGCAAACATTGTCCGTACCTGGTGCACCTAAAGAAGTTTACCCTTTAATTTATACTCTTTTTGTTGTTTGAAAGGTGACAATAGTCTATAAATAGGGACGTTCCTGTAGGTATAGGTTATTTGAAATGCAGTAGGTAATACTAATTTGTGGCAAATCTTGGATATTTTGCATATTAAAGATATTTAGTTGTAATTTGATAATATTTTATACGAGTTTTAATTAACTCCTATAAAACGATTGTACGTCCGTAAATACGTACTTTGGGGTTATGTTTACAACTTCAATCATTATAATTTCTTGTGAAGTTGATTTTTTTGAAATATGAGTTATAGAACTAATGTATGTTATAATACGTTGTAAGATTTGCTTTGATGTTATAAACTGAATATAAATACAAACTTTTATCATCAATATATTCGTTTATGCGAATGTAAAGCAGAAATACCTATGTTTAACTTCAGAAACATTCATACATCTTCGTATAACATATAAATATATTATTCGATTATTAATTTATTCACTATAATATTAATAACTTCTAAATTATTTGATCTATCAATATGAAATAAAAAAGCAATTAAAAGATAATATTTTTATCTTTCTTGAAATATATAATAGTGTATATATAAATACCAAATTTTAACAAATAGGCCTACACAGTTTTATAATCATTTTAATTTTACAGATTTACCGTGTTAAAAATCCCCGTCAGCATAGTTATAATATCTAGGTAAGCCTAGATAAAGATGTATTTCTGATGTGTATTATTTGTATCTAATTAATCTGCCTGGGATTTTTCACGGGGGCTTCTCACTAGTAATTTATAAAATTAACTGCATTATTATGTAATTTGGGTAAAGCTCTAAGTTTAAGTGTTGCAGCAAGTATTGTGTATTGTATTTTGTAATGAGGTTTTCCGTCTGTTTAGACTGTTTAATTAGATTTTGTTGTTGTATATGTTTCAAGTTTAGTAAAGTTATGTTATTAATATGATCTTTATGTTTTGTCACAATGAAAGAATTACCTCTTAACATTGCTAACTTGGGTTGTTTTTGATCCAACTCATAGTTTTTATGTCAAAATGTCATAGTAATTTAGAATTTATATTTGTCAAACGATTAATATTTGTGAAACCTTATCAGTAAATAATTTAATTGTTTTATTATTCCTTAAGTAAAGTTATATAACGACTTCTATCTAAGCTTTCCGAGTAAAGGCCCTTATTACTAGAGTATAGTTGTATTTAAATCCTTTGATAAGAAGATTGGATTATTGTTGTGGTTAAAACATGTTGGTTGTTTGTATTGTTGTGTCTGTTAATTGAGTAGTTATGTCTTCAGTTTACATGTCTGTGTTTAGTATTTTATTAGTTATCTGTGTTTCTATTATTTATTACAAATTTAAAACTCGATTGGATTTAAATAATTTCAATAAAATAGTATGACTATGTATAAGCATAACCTAAGGCCTATTTTCTTCTTGTGCCATGTTGATTCAGCTCTAGCCTTGGCTAGTTGCTGCTTTGTTTTTACTTTTTTGTTTCATGTGTCTACTTAGAAATACTTACTATATTTTTTAGCTTATCTTTATTTTATGTTAAAGGATGTGTAGCCAATTCTTACCTTTATACTTGTTTTGTACATGGATTAAAATTGTTTTGAAAAATATGAAAACGTGTTTTTTATGCTGTGTACGGTAATACTCAAATTGGGAATTGGCACCACTAATCCCAAACATAAAAGAATAAAAAAATATTCACACCTTTGGTTATTAGTCAGTTAGACAGTTATGTTAAGTGTTATATTAAATATAAGTGTTGAAGCGTTGTTATTACAGTAATTTTGGTAAAACTTTAAGCGCGACTGACGATACCTCCGTGCCTTTGGCGCTTACGTTTTCAGTTTATTTTATTATTATCTTACAGGGTGTTTACATGTTTTGTATTGTCATTCTTTATGTTATTATTATTATAAATATTGTTATTGAAAATACTTTCAAGCTACAAATTACGGGTTTATACAAAAAAGTTTAACCTTTTTTGGAGGGTAAACATTTTGATGAATAACTGTACAGAACACCTTGGAAAAGTTAAAAATACAATACATTATAATAAATTAAGCAGGTCATAAATAAAGCACACTTAAGATAGTAATAATAGTAGGTTTGTATAGCTATTGAGTCTAGCACAAAATAGAATATTGATCTAGTACACATTCCTTTAATATAGGTGATGTTAAAAATATATTTATTTGTAGAAAAGAGTTGCTTAGTAGTAAGTTTGGGATTTCAACATAATGAAAGGACGTTGGAAAATATTTATTTAAAAAATCAGAATAAAAATATTAGTTCAAGTTCTCGAATGCAATGTTAATAGAGACCGCGTTTAATAGAATTAAATGTATGAATTTAGTTAGTAAACTTGTATAACACCACACATCATTTACCTATTTATATTCCATAGCTGCATTATTTAATTGCAACATTTTATAATGATTATTATGTAAAATAGAGATAACTTTTAGTTTTTAATTTTAAGCAAGCCATCCAGTAAGTTTTTGTTATGTTCTCAATTCCTAAGTGCATTTAAATAAATTACTTAAATTCAATGCGAAAATAAACATTGTTTCTTTTAGAAAGCTTCTTTATAGAAAATAAAAGAGTTGTTTCTTATCCCTAAGGATTTTGACTAGCAAAATAAGTTACACAACTAAAAGGATGTTATTTATTATTCACGGGGTTAAAACAAGCATTCAGGCGTCCCCGCACTCTCTTTTTAAAATCACATATATCGTTCTTTGGCGGCCATTTTAAATTTTAGTCCATTACTTACTTAGCTTTCTTTGACAAGTATATTATGTACAGTAAATATGATTTTTTTTTTTTTAAATTAGTACGTATGCTATTAACGTTATTAAAAAAATATAAATATAAACGTTACTATATAACGGTAAAATTTGTTGTTATTAAAATAGTGCAAACAAATACAATTGTGTTTAAGTTAAGTTAGGCCTACATAACACGTTCACGATGAAAAAGTTTGATAATTTGAAATTTAGATTAAGAAAATATCTTGATAAATTTAAAAATTAACACTGTTGCCCTTGTTAGCAATATGCAAGTAAACAGTTAATGGCCTCACTGTTATGCCCTTGTTCGCACAAAGTTTAATAAAAATATATTTTTTCACATATAAATTTTCCGCCGTTGTAAATTTTTTAAACCAATATTTGCAGTCCTTAAATTAACGAAATAAACCGGAGTAGTTCAAGTTTCATTCGTACACCAAGAGTTTCGTATCATCAGCTGTGTTACCAAACATTATATTCATAACATCAACACTTTCAGTAAACTCAATATAAAGAACTAACAAATAATAACTATGACGGAAAAGATATATAAGCTGATGGAATACCAGTACCAGTATTGTCGAGTATAGCATGAATAGAAAACAATTTTATGTTCGTTATAGGTTTCCTGTAAAATATGTTTTTTTTTATTAGAGAAAAGGAAGGTTTTAGCAATATTTTTAGAGATATCTTGAAAACTAAACATGGCATAATAAAATCGTTTTTTAGATTGCCTTATAAAGATATATCGCACATGATTCATTAAATATTTTAAAATGCATAGTAAAATATTTTTTTGAGTTCTGATTATTAGAATCATTATAAAGGTTAGCACGCTTCCGCAAATTTATAAGAATGTCAAATTTCATACCATTTATCTGTTCCGGAGATTATTTACTGTAACAGAGAGACAAACGACTGATCATTAATGTACCGGAAGCTAAACAAGAATTCAAATTGATTATTTTACAATACAAATCAATACAAATACAAAATATATGTGAAATTAACAATCCCGAGGACGTAAATAAATGTCAGTTATCCAATCTAAAAATTTTCTCATATGACCATTTAAACTCTGAAAACAACATTCGTATTTGAAAAATTCCGAAGATATTTTTGTGGGATATGTTTTAAATTTGGTTTAGTTCCATGTTGAAAATATGTATGCTGATTGCATGGTGTGTTTTTTAATGTTTTTATTGGTAGGTTGTATGAAGTTTGCTATTATTTAAAAGTATATTATAGTCAGTAATTGAACTACTATTGTAATTGCACCGACTTTACACGTAATTAAAAATTATGTCTTATTGTTTAAAACAACTTGATGTTAACTTCATTACAACCTAAATCTCATCGTGCATATTACAAGGATAGTATAGAAATAGCCGACTGCCAAACAATGTTTAATCAAACATGCATACTTAATCTTCCCTTAACTACATTACACTTAATGAATAAAAGACAAGGTAGCAACGAGCCCTGTGTCGTTGAAAAAGACATCACTTTGAATATTTAATTCAATGACGGGTAAGGGGTAGTGAAGAGGGAAGTGTTGATAGTAATAAAACCCCAAACTGAGTTATAACAACTAGATTCATCATATAATTGATATTTTACATTTGTTTTTATTTAACTCTAAGTTTAAGTTTAATTTAGTTAAATTGTTGGTAATTACTCGTGATTTAAAACACAGTGGGTTTTTATTATTTCTCTATGATAGTTTTATAGCTGATTTTGCTTTTTCCATTTTATCAATACATTTTGAGGATAAATTAAACTACAAATGACACGTTTGATATTCATAGAAACAGATTGTGACTTTATTCCTATGGTGAACTAAAAGTTATAAACAAATTATAATCATATCGCTAAAAATGTCTAGTGTATTTCTAAAAAAAAAACTTCAGACAGTCAAATGAAAGTAAGAGAGCCTGTTTCTGACAAAACCATATTGATACCAGAAAATAATATATATATATTTTTTTATTAAATTTAAAATATTGTTTATTTATTTCTCTACCTTACTGCGATTGATGACTCCCGAATATGGCCACAGTAAAAAGTATTTATCATAAAATGTAATTTTACAACAAATCTAAAACACAATGTAAAGGTGTCTGGTATACGTCAATTTAAAATTGATCTATAATTGTAATGTTAAACAACGTTTAGGCAACCATTTATTTTGTATTTGTGAAAATAACGTATTTCTATCTCAATTTAATTGAATATGATTTTCAAAAATAGTTTACGAATATCTTTTTTATATGTTTTAGAGGAACGGACTTTAAAAATGGCTGTAATAGTTGTATCCATAGTTTTACAGCCTAATTATTTTACTTTTCTGATGGATTATATAGTTTTTTTAGTTAGGGTTACAGATTTTAAGTTTTGAATATAGTTCTATACAATAAAACATTTAAGGATATAATAATGTGTGAGATGAAAATCCCAATTATTAAATATATAATTTTAATAAATGTTTAAAATTATCTTCAATATTAAAAACTGGAAAGGAGCTGAAAGCTCATCTGTTTCGGAAGCTTTTTAATTATTAGGTATGTAAGTTTGTATAAAAGTTAGGTTATGCGATCAAACCTTATGTAGGCTACTTTCCGTCCAAATTAAGTTTTGGCCGTAAAATACAGAGATGTAGGTTGCGTTTTGATGAATTAAAAGTATATAACCAATTTAATATCTACTAGGTATATTATTACTATTTATAGGAAACTTTTTTAGTGACTTTCTTCGTCACCAAGAACATTTTTATAAAGTTAGGTCTATTCTTTACAAACATTAACTCTTCCAGCATTATATTGTTGATTAAAGCATGACATCCGCAGTTAAAATAGCGTTTCGCAGATATGTGTGTCTTATATAATCAAGAACGTGCAGTTTTCTTTTTAAGGAACTCGCCTTAACGTTTTTAGCACAAAGACTCTTTAGAACTTTCTCTTGTAAACAATGGCCTACCGTTTCTGCATCAAAATTGCATCAAACAATATGCTTCAATCGACTCTTTTTATTCTGCTTTCCGTAAATTGATAGAGTATCGACAGTCTTCGACAGAAGCGTTTTGTTCAATGTGCTAGGCATTACGCAGTTAGTGACCGTTGTCAATAGAGGCCTTCACCGCATATAGGAATTGAACCTAATTAATGGTTTAACTGCAACCTATATTGCAATATTAAGGTAAGCATCACTAATAACATCTTCTACAGATATTTGTATTCGTATTGTTAGTTTTGCATAGAAAAATAATACTATATAGGCCTATGTAAATAATTTTGCATTGGAGTATTTAAGCTTATTGAGTGTTTACCTAAGCGATATTAATATAAACTAAAATGTTAATTTTAAAAATGAAAATAAAGACTTAGTATAAAGTAGGTCATAAAAAATAATACATGTGCATAGTAATTGCTGTAAAGATAACAAAATTACATGTAAGTTGTACTCTAGTAAATTACAATAATTGATGCAATCCTGATCTTTATAATTCAAACACTTAACTTAATATTATTTTTAACTAATACAATTTAATGCAAGTTTTCTTAAACTAATATATCTATCTAATCAATATCAATCTAATATCAAGATATATCAAATCTAATATATAACTTCTTGTTAAATCCTGAAACACTCATACCAGTTGTTGAAAGTGAGGTTGGAAAGTTAAAATTACTTTTTTTTTAAACTTGAATTTTATGAATTATGTGAATTATATGAATATCTTATAGAGTATTTAGAGAATGAACTAAATAGTTTTATAATATAAGTTAAGGTAAAAATATTTGGTTAAGAGACTTTAAATCAAACATAAATTAAAAGTATGTGTATTTGCTTATTTAGATAAAATAAAACCTGAACACAAAATCTCACAACAAATACGTTTACTAATTTCAAACGCTATTCAACGACAATGTCGCAATCCTCCGCGATGTACGGGCTACAGTAATGAATTTATAATTAACTCAATTTAGTAGTTTTTGTGTTCAGGTTTTATTTTATCTAGTTACTTTCTCACAAGTCGAGCTCAATAGTTATTTATTTGCTTATTTGTTTAGTTTTTATATGAATATCCTTAGAGTATTTAGAGAATTAACAAAATACATTTATAATAATATAAGTTGCGGTAAAACTATTTGGTTAAGAGACTTCAAATCAAACATATATTAAAAGAATGTATATTTCCTTATTTGTTTGGCTTTTAAAGAACTTCAAGGAAATAAATACCCTGAGAATAATTGGAATATTTTATTCGAGCACTTGACTGCTTTTCATGCAAATAAATACATGACATATGTCCTTGAAAGAACTTGCTTGTCCTTCATTCTTTTGTGTTGGACACAATTCGGGTTTTATTTGCATATGTTTACTTAATCACATGTGTTTACAGTTTGGGGTTTTTGGCAACTCAAGTCGAGTTGGCCTTGAGTTTAAGTTACAATTTCAAATCTACATTAGTCCTAGACTAAAGTAAGCGCTGCTCTCCGAATGAAATCTCTTAACAACGAGGTTTGATCTAAATTCAATAAAGTTAGTTATTTTGTATTCGATGTTTGTTCTGGAATAAGCTTTAACAATAAATACTATGAATAATCCTACATTAAAAAATATAATTAAAATATAAAATTAATTTTTTTTAACACAAAATGTGTTTATTTTATACAAAAACAATATTTAAAAATAAGTTAATTAAAATATAATCATGACCATATAAATTCATTATTAACCTACTTTTCGTATGAAGATTAGAGGCAAAACCTTTTACCATTTCCACAGTTTCTCAGATTTTCATAAATGTTATACAGATGAACAGGTTTTCGAAAATAATCCTTGAGATTATATAAACATATTTTTATTCCTACCTAATTCATGGATTAAGAAATGAAGTGAACATTTATCTATATCTACACTAATATTATAAAGAGGTGAAGTTTTTTTTTTTTTGTTTGTTTGTGTGTTTGTATGTAGGGGGTAATCTCTGGCACTACTAAACCGATTGAAAAAATAGTTTTACTAATAAAAAGCTACCCTATCCTTGAGTAACATAGTATCAATATTTGTAAATTTAGTTGAAAAAAAATTCCGATAATTATAGGTTAGGCCTATAATTATAAACCAACACATGTATTTACATTTATTACCATAGTAACCAATTGAATAAAATAACAGGTAGTATAGCTGTTTGCTCCAATATTTCCATTAATAGCTGATTTCGAAATTTGAAGCAATTATTTTTGTATTTATAGCTTTTAGGTTAGGGTTTTAAAGTGTAGACCTGTGCCTTGCTGGTTCTTTGAACCATTATTGTAACTGCTGTTACCTATAAGGTATAAGAAATAATTTAATTTGAACATTTAACATTATTTACCATCTTAGTTTTGAGGTTATTATTAATCATACAATTTTATTATAAATAAAACATAACATATGTTTTTAGAAGGTTTCTTTGGGGGTTGGCGTGCGGAGCACGCAGTGATCCCCCTAGTAAGAATATATTTTAAGTGTCCATTTCATAAACAATAAAATATAAACTAAGTAAACATTTCTTGTTTAAAAAAGTAATTAGTACAATTACAATATTTCTTTCACTTTTATTACTGTATTTTTGTTGTAACCTATCTAATGTTCCTATTTCTATTTGATAAATTATGATATACATAATTTTTAAGAAAATGAATAAATTTTAAACATTTTGGTTTTGAATTGCAAAAATGAAAAAAAATACAAATTTTACTGTTTCATGTGATAAAGCATAATATCTCTTAGAAAATTTTCATGATTATTATTTTCCCTTTAGGAGATATTATTTTTATCGTAGAACTCTGTATTTTGTTTCGAAAATACTACGAAAGACAATCTACGATTTTTCTGGCCCCAAATAAACACTTTGTAGCTTTGTTTATTTTTGTAACTATCCCTGACATGATGATGTAAATAAAAATATCATCTACATTGGTTGATAACTAAGAAAGATATAAATTACTTTTCATCGAAAATCAAATTAGTTTTCTGCGGGCGAACTATAAAAATCACAACTATCCAAAACCTTTAAGAAGCTATCAAACTAAACCGTTAGAAATCAAGCAGAATAATTTACTATGATTGTTTACATTAATGAATAGAGCAACCATGCCACGTTTTATTATATATTCATAATTTATTAAATTTAATATTTCGATATTTAATTGTTATTCTCAAGAATTAATAAACAACACAGTAAAGAAAATGAAATTCAAGAAAATGAAGGAATCTAGATCTACCCTGGAAAGCAACAAACTCCAACAACGATGTGTCAAAACAACGTTTGTACCACCATTGTCTCATACTGTTAAAAAATCGCTAGCTAATTATGCAAATTTAAATGTAGCCATGTCAGCTGAGCGTAATCTTGGTAAAATGTTAGGAAATCCTAAAGATAAAATCCAAGAACTGGACAAATCTGGAATTTATTGTATAAACTGTGAAATGTATCCGAAGAAATATATAGGCCAAACTAAAAGAAGTATGAAGACAAGAATTAAAGAACATGTTTATCATATAAAGTACAATAGGCCAGATAAATCTGCTATGGCTAAACATTGTTTAGATGAAAAACATCATTTTAAAATAGAAAACTCTGTATTATTGAAAAATGTAAATAAACTTAACACAATAGATGCTTGGGAAACTTTTTATATTAACAAACATAGTAAAATTGTAAATATTGAAATAGGACCCATACAAAATTCTATATTAATATAAAAACAATGTATTGTACATATTAGCATAGGCGTAACCGGGGGAGGGGGGTTTTAGGGATTATAACCCCCCCCCATTGAAAAAATATTTCGGACTTTGTTTATATTAAAATACCTAACTTGTTTTCAACACCTATGCAAATGTTAAGCTATAATAAATTATCAATATATTGCTGACATTATCTTTGGTTGAATTGGGCACTGACACTTTATTTTATATAGATGCAGTGTAGTGTATCAAAGTATAGTGTTCTAAAGGAAGCACACGGCGTTTTCCGCCACAGATTATTTGCCGTCGCCGTCATATCAACAGTAGCGCGAAGGAGGGTATTACGATCTGTTTATTTGCCGTTGACGGTAGCTGTGCAGCCGCTCGCTGCCATTACAATCGATGGATTTTCCATCGTCTCCGCCGAAACAATGCAAATGTGACCAAATTCACGCCAATTTTTCTTATTTTAGTATTTATTTCGTAGAATACCGGTACTATCCTTCAGCCGCTTGTGCAGTTCGTCAAATGACGAAACCGACATTCTTAAATAATTGGAAAATGTTCTTCTAGTTCCTCAAATCAGGAAACTCAGTGTAGAATGCTCCAAAATCTTCTCTTCTTTTATTTATTGATTGGACGAACGAAAATAAGTATATTTTTTTGCTTCCTTTTCAATCGGCGATGGAATAACAATAAAGCCAGAGTTGCTCTCTGTTCATATAAATAAAACATTAAAAGAAATAATATATTAGACACTTCGTGATTAACTGGACACTTCAGTTTAATGAATCCCAACGAGGCTTGTTATGAGCAGGGACGGTAACTAATCCATAGTCGGCAAAAAAAAAAAAAAAAAACGCTGTGTGTTCTAAGCTTATGAGGTTAGAGGCAGCGCACGGAAATATTTGGCGGGGGATGAGTCATGGTTGCTATTCTAAATTATTCTAAAGTACGAATGCATGGCAATTAGAAGTGGAAAATTATACATACCTATATCGTTTTTGGGAAGCCTAAAACGTGTTATTTTGCATCTTAATTTAACCCTAGAACCGGCAATGTTAACGAAAATAGATTTTTTGGCGTTTGCAAGCATTTTTTAAAAAATTCGCAAACAATAGTAAATGAACTATAATCCAAAGGTATTCCACTGCTTTTTTATGGAGAAAACTTCAAAGAATTTTATATATGCTGGTAAAAAAATTATAGATGTAAAATTTACAAAGTTATTAGCTCAAGAAACAAAAAATGTTCAGTTACGACAGGTAAAAGTTCAACTTAAGGTCTACATAAAAAGTAGTAAACATTTTAAAATTTGTTTTCCAAAATTTAAAAAGTTTCGTAATTTAGTTCTAAATAGAATCGTATAAAAATATTTATGAATTTCTAATTTCTTATTTTGAAAACACCAGTTTTTATGTTCCTACTACAAGACTGCTATCAAAACTGTGCCAAGTTTGAAACGTAATTTAGGAATATATACTTTGTTAAAAAATGAAATATTATTATGACAAAGTGTAGAGAATAAATCAAAGAATTGGCAGTTAGTTATACTTACAGAATTTACAGTTATACTTTAAATAATTCAAAGTGTTAGACTTAGAATTATTTGAATAACAAAAGCGAAGAGAAATATAGAAACATCCCACTCATGCTTGGTATATAACGGTCGGATATGAAGCTGCATGGGGAATAACCGTTAATTTGAAATAACAGCCTTGGTTTGATACCAAAACGCTCTCATTCCCACGCTCATAGACAACAAACCTTTCGAGCAAAACATATTTGGTTCACATTAAATGTTAGCTTGAAGCATTCACACACATCTCAAAATATGTCTAAAAATAGATTTCTATCACACAGATATCACTTGTAATTAGTTAGGCTGTTTATTGGTAGGAAAACTGACCAATTGCAAGGGTCTACAAAATGCCCCACAACTTTAGACCTATTTGTCCGATTTTTGATTGGATAGCAGATTTAGATAGGGGAAAGTGTGATGCATCCATCAGTATATAGATGTACTCAGAACAAATACTTGGCGGGCTGTAGGGGGGGACATAGAAACTTGAAAT
>JAGFPH010000533.1:18417-47174 GCA_018207615.1 Philaenus spumarius
TTCGTAAGAAACATTTGAAATAACATTATCTATCGCTGTTGCAGAGGGCCCAAATACTCTAGTGGGAAAGTATATGCACCATTTAAGATCATATGTAGCCAACAAGTCCCTCAGTCTCTCCTTGGGTACAGTATTAATACGAACATCAATGTTAAAATCCCAACAAATCACATATTTATTAGTTTTAAAAGTGTAGTTTTTGTAAAAAAAGAGTGTCAAAGTGATCAAAAAATAAATTCAAATCTCCACTTGGAGCACGATATACACCTATTACTATCACTACGTTACCTTTACAATTTATATTAGCACCAGTGATTTCAAAATTGTTTTTTACTCATAATTCTAGATCTAATATATAGGGCTTAAAATTTATATTTTGTAAAAACTACTCCCCCACCTTTACATATTGTTCTGGAAACATTTGTAGACAAATTAAACTCTTCTAGACGTAAACAATTAATATTAGGATTGTTAAATCCATCCTCAGACACAACAAAATCATCTGACTTTATTTCTGAAGAAAACAAATTCAATTCAGTGACTTTGTTGGTGGCAATTTGTGCATTTTGATGATCATGTATCCCCCGGAAACACTGGATGTGATCTCCTGCTCATTTCCCCGCCCAGGTATGAAGAAAGGAATTAATTAAGGAAATAAATTACACCCAGTTTTGATAATCTTAATAATAATATGTCAATGTGTCATAACATAACACTACACTAGTGTTTCTAGTTCATTGTTGGGTATAATTGATACTAATGAAAAACTCATGTAATCAATCATGGCCAAGTATCAGTCCCCACTTTATTCTAACGTGATCTGATTTTTGTTTGTCTGTTCAGTGCAAAACCAATTTGTTAATTATAGAATGCATTAAAACATTCATGCATCTGCTGCATAGCTGATCTAAATAATTTCCCTTACAATTGTATAGACTACAACAACAAAAAACATTGTGCAGGTACAAGAACTTTATAATAAACATGATCCATGGATAACTCCTGTTCAAGCTTTGATGAGAAGGACTCTGATTACCATAAAGCTAAAAACTGCAAGCTATAGTCGATTTAAATAAATCGTGGACTAAGATACAAAGTAAAACAGGAGTTGATAAATTTAAATTTAAGATTTACATATGCATATAATGCTGTATCAGCCAAAAAATGGTAAGAAGTTAGATTTCTTCGGTTTCACATAATCTCAACTTGTGAAATCAATATTTTTCCAACATACCGGTTGACTCACGGCTGCTGATGATATGGCAATAGGATAAAACAAATTATTTACAACATGATCTACCTAATTTATTTAAATTTAAAGGTGTAGCTGAACTACCGATTTTGCATGTATAAAAAGTAATGTAGTTTGGTAAGATTTGATTACAATTTATTTTATTATTGAGACAATTTGTGCAACATTTCCTGTAATTATAGCTATTTTTAACAAATCTGTCGGATAATCAATATTCCGGTTAAATGGAATTATGGAATCATAATTCCTTTAAATAATATTAATTCCTCTTCAGTTTCTTCTGATTAAAGACCTATTAGTATTTTACCTGCACTTTCTAAGTATATACCGCCAAATTTAAGTGTAGAGCTGAATTATTTCATTTAAATTTTAAACCGTGGGTTGAAGGGAGAAATTATCTCTGTTCGTTGTGTAATATGAGGGTGAATGAAGATGTTTACCATTTTGTGGCAGAATGCCTGAAATTAGTTCAATATAGACAATCTTATCTGGGTTGTAAAGAAAGATTGTCGCTGTCAGAATCCAAGGACTTTATGAATGGTCAGGATTGGAGTGTATTGTGTAAATATCTTAAACAAGCATGGCATTATAGACGGTCATTAATAAAAGAATTTCACTTTTGAAAATATTTTTAGATTTTGCTGATCTTTGTTGTTATTAATAATTTAATTTTTACTGATTTTTGTTCTCACTTATATTTATGTTTGTATTGATGATTTTTGATTGTCTAAGTTAGAATAAGTTTTACTTTTGTTTCTATTAATTGATAGTTTAATGATCCTAGCAAACGGATGCAAGCCATGCTAGACTATATATATGTTATGAAACGTTGTTGTAATTTTGAAGAAGTGTAAATATATCATTATATTATTATTATTATTATTATCATCATTATTATTATTATTATTATTATTATTATTATTATACCGCCAAATGTATGATTACTTTAAAATAATTAACCTGTTAAGTAATTTTCAATCTGGTTTTGACAGATAATGTCAGCTTTTTTATGAATTTATTTATTTTTCAAGGAACCAAAGGAAAGCTACCTTCCTAATTTGGTTTATTTTTTCTAAAGTGTTATACCAACTGTAACTTTTGCCAAATTTAACATCGTTGTGGTTTTCAAGGGCTGGTATCTTTTGGTTTGAGTCCTAGATGACAGAAAGATACGAGTTTATTAAAGCTGGCTGTAAGTCGTCTTCCTGGAACTGCATCAATAGGGTTCCACATGGTTTCATACTGGAGCAACTTTTCTTTAGTATTAATATAAATGGTGTCTCTAACGTTATACGACCTTCAAAGTTTCATTTATATGCTGATGACTTACAACTTTATATTTATTTCAAAATTGTAGTTAAGTATGACGCAAAAGTAGACGCTGATATTCCATGAGTGTTTGCCCAAAAAAACGGCCTTTCAATAAATCAGAAAAACAAACTCCATTCGAAACGCGTTTTTGGATATTAAACGTCTTCTTTAATAGCTGTTTTAATTTTACTATTCATATTGTTTTTCTCTCATACCACAGTACGAGTTTAAATTTTACTATATAGTTTTCTTTTTTTGATATACAAATTATATTATTGTCTTTTATTTTAATTTTAAATTATTTATTCATATTTAGTTGTGTATAAGTTTTAATGTATTGTTTCGCAGTGGAAGAGAGAACCAAGTGGAAAACATATAAATACATTTTATAATTAATTATCCTCTGTAGAAAAGTTACTTTCCAAGCTTTTCCACTCCTCATTGTTTAAGGATATATTGATTCGTGTTGATATATTACACTGATCCTAGCTGTTTGCATGTCCTTACCTGTTTGTAAACTTCTCATTGAAATAAATCCCAAACTTAAGAATAATATATTGCTACTGAAGGAAATGTAAGAGCGTTTACGTGTAAAATAATTACTATTTATAAATTTTCACACTCTAAAGTTGTTGCGCCTTCAATTATCTGGCACTGTATTCAATTGTCTGTAACTAGAGAAGTCTATATCGTAGGAGTTCATATCTAGTTAAGTGTTCTATCTTGTAAACATTGCTTATATTGCATTAAATAGTTTTGTGTAATAAACTTAAAGTAACATTTAAATTATTTACCTTTATATAAACTTATTTCTAAATGTAGGTTAATACTTTAAAACGTACTTTATAATCAATTATATTTAAACCAGTTGTAGAAAAGAATTATTATTATTAAAAGACAGTTGATTATATTTACAAGAGCATATTATGTTTCTATTGAAATCGTTGTAAACTTCACCATTATATTCATGCAAAAAAACAGTTTGGTTTTACCATTGACTATATAGTACTTATATAGTCAATGGTTTTACTGAACTTAATTATTATAAAAAATATAAGTTACTTTGTTATTTATAAAAATACGATTGCAGTCCTATTATTGAAATAATATTATTGAATACGGCTTAAACAGTTATATAACTATTTTGTCTTTTTCAAATATAGTTTACAAGTGGCCAAAATAACAGCGAATATCTGGACTACAAATTAAAACGAAAACACTTGTTTTAAAAGCCCTTCACTTAATTTAACTAGTAAAACAACATCGAAAATATGTTATGTTTAGATGTATGAATTAACTGGACAATATCTTTGAGTGCCTGGAACCAAGATCAAACTTATCATAAGTCCTAAAATATTATTTTATGATTTTTATTTATAAAGGTTTGAGGATTCATCTTACAACATCAAAGTTCAGATGATGAATAATATTAAATTTTTAAATCGAAATATTCTCAATTTATAACAATAACTATAGGGTTTATCATAAATTAAAATCTGAAATAAAAATTGGATACAAATTATTTCAAAGTATTGATGTCAGCCTTAAATGTAATGAAGCTGAAAAATAGTTTACATACTAGTTTAGAAGTATTGGAGAAAAAATATATTATTATGGTAACTCTGAAAATTTTATCAGATAAACTAGTAGTTTAAATGAAAAAATAGACAACAATAAAGGCCTAACAGGCTTACAATTTATTTGTAATTATTTATAAATTTCTTGAAAGTTCACAAACTCGAAGTAGACCCTGTAGACAAATATACATAGTATGTGCAAAACTAACTTAGTGTTATTTACTAGTAATACTATATATGTAGACAAATAAATATAGCATAATACAACTTTGTAAATTAAAACATTAAAACTCAATCTGGTGTCCTTAAGATGAACCGCCAAAAAATAATAAACGACAAATATAGAAAATGGTTAAAAGCTTTCTTCTGACCAAAGAGTAATGTTGAGATTTTGAAACATGGTATATCAGGTGTTATAATATGTCTCCAAAGGTGCCATCTCTTTAATCATGTATCATTTTATGTATTTAATTTTTTTACTGCTTCTTTACATTAGTTAGACAAATTTCGTTATTAAATATCACTTTCTTTAAATAAACAAATTAACAAACTGTTTGGTCCTTACAGATTAGAATACGTTTGTTATATACAGATTCAGGGGTCAATATGCGGTGGAGTGGACCCACAAGCAACACAATAACTCGGTGACCGTTGCTAACTCAATAACGCCGTGGGTCGAGTCGACGCTCATGAAACTTGCAGACGACGCCAAATTACAGCTTCAGAGACCACGTAGGCTACCTGCCAGAATTATGATACATTTCCAATGGACATCCAAAAGCCCTTAGTGTTTACTTCATTCGAACTATCAGACGATTTGACTGACTTAATAATAATAATTCTTCTGTGCGTAATTTAAATCATATTTTTATTTTAAAACAGTATTTTACACATTTATAACTGTACTATGAGATCGGAAATCAACTCCTTTACCAATAGAACTTAATTACGTGTACAATTAAGAATAACTTACTATAACACACAAAATAAAAATGTGCACATTACTTAGTTTACTAACTTGTAAAGAGGGAGACCTTTGGATCACTTATGTTTGGCAAATACAAATATGTGTATTCCATTAAGAATTTTAGTCATAGATAGATTAAACACCCTAGGCCTTTTTCTACGCCTAACCTAACTTCTTTTTTAGTATTGTACAATCAGTAGCCTACACATTCTTAAAGGTTGCTTCGTTGAATTATATCAACTAAAACAAAATAAATCGACTAGATTTTGCCTCAGCAAAAGCTACTTAACTTACTTAGTAAATTTACTTATTTATAACCATTTTACATTATTGAACACATTTTTAATTCAATTCGTATCTTTAAGTTATAACGTAAAACTAACATCTGCAATTACAGTGGCAGCCACTTTTTTAAAGTCTATGTTATTACTTTATTACTAAGTTATGGGCTTAGTCAGGTGTCTTATACAAACTACAACTAAATATGTCCATAACCTCCGGATAGAGATGCTTATTTTTTAAATACTAAATTAAATGTTCTAAAAACTAATTAATCTATTTAAGCTTAGGAAAGCTTAAATTATCCAGCAGTTAGTAATAGAGAAAATAGGTTCAGTAATTTATGAGTTTATTCTAAACATGGACTCAAAAAACGAACATACAAAATAGGTTTATCTTTTTATAGTAAAAGTATAGAGCTAATACTCTTAAAAGTTTACCTATATTTATTTTTCGTATTCAACCAATACTAATTGTGTACGCAATTGGACATTTATCATTTAGGAATGCTTTTAATAGTTTTCAATATCTGAAAATGTAATGCACAACGCAAAATGACTTTCATTTTCTATTTGAGTAACTGTGTGTTTTTGTTTAAAAAAATTCCAAATCGGATGGATAAATTACAAAAATAAAACATGGCAAAAATTACATATAGATGATAAAACTGAGAATCATTTGTTAATTTAAATTTGATGATCCAACTAACTGTTTTTCCTGCTCCCTTAAAATAAGTTACACAGAATCTTCATCCAGTCCGTTAAGGCGTTCAGAACTGAAGATTGAGCGTTAACAGTCTCCGTTTATAATAAAGTAATATTATAATTCATGTAATTGAGAAAATCATGTTATTTACTAGCTGGCTGAAGCATCTGGAGAAAATAACAGAAAAATGGCTGTCCATGGAAGTACTCGTTGTATACATATTGCAAGACCGTTTAGTTGAACATAGATGGTACAAGAAGAAAATAGGACCAATATATATAGCACTGTATACTGGATGGATCATAAACTAAAAAGCATGGTTATAGGATTTACAAAAGTGTTCAATAAAACAGCACGTAAAACTAAGTATTTTGATTATTTGTGTTTTTATTTTATATTATTATTATTTAAAATTTGCATCATGGTTTTATAATTGCCGTTACTAATATTTGTCTAAAAGTTTTTATTCTTAAAGAGGACAATTAACTCTTTTTAATGTTGCTTGTAAATACAAAATTTATACCACCTTAACTTTTTTACCTCATGGTGTGTTTTTTATGTTTAAATCATTTTATTTTAAACTCAAATAGGCCTATCTACACTTTGGTTAAAGTTAATTTCTTTTTTTTATTCTACAACCTGTATTCAAATTAAAATTTACTAATATTAATATTGGTTGTTTTTATATTATTTACGTTTCATTTGTTTTAATCTGTAAAATTTAAATACTGGTTATTTTTAAACCATACTAGAGACTATAGAGGGCCTCATTAATTATCATCACTATAACTGGATATATTAATTTTAATTTTTTAATGTAAAACCCGCTAATTTCAAACTTTCAGAAAACCACTTTTAAAGTAAAACGTATTATATACTGTTAAGTAACTATTTTACCCGTTTTAACATTTATTTTTAATAACATGTTACTAAAATGTATAAGGACTTTATTTTATTACAATAATATATAAACTAATCTTGTAATAACTCAGTTACAAAGCGATAATGGTTGAAAAGCCCGTAGACCTTAAGTTGTTTTACAAAAAAACCTATAACAAAAAAATATTTTTTGAATGTGCTATAAATAAAAATGACAGAAATTTACACAGAACAATAAAAGTACCAAACATTTTAAACTATTTTTATTTATTTTGGAGTTCTCTCTTAACGTCTTCAAGAGGTGTTGGCAGTCGTAATGAAGAACGAAGACTGTCAACGATAAAATGATAACCAAGTCATATTTAGATCAAATAAAAAGTCCATACTGAATGTGTCCACTTCAGTAGAATACATCTCTAATGTTTCATTGGAATCTGTCAGAAAAATTATATAGGAATTAAACGACACAAAATCATTCGGAAGTCCGGTAGTCGCAGAATAATCCAACTCTGATTACATTGAATGTTGTCTTTGTAAAACGCAGTTGCAACAAGGGAAAGTCTTGTTTGTACGCGACAAATAAAAATCGCGAATACATTATCACTAAATTTCTAAAAATGATTTTGGGCATGTTTACAAAAATAACTAATTAGTTTAGGAATAATATTATTTTGAGCTTTTCGACCGTGGAATTATAAACGGAGTTGCTGGTATAAATTCAAATTTTATGTATTTAACGTGATAGTTACAAAAGTCATTACGAATTCTTATCAAGTGTTGTTTTCTGGATTAGTCTAATATTTTAGGTTTTAAGATAGGGAAGGTGGTAGGGGCGTTTGCGTATTTTAAACAAATCAAGTAGTCAAATGGCTTATCGTCAAAATTAAAAATGAAATTCTGAAGCTTCTTTCTTGTATGTTTCACAAAGACTTATTTAAAACATCTTTAGAGACAGATATGTTTCTACTGAATTACCAAATTAAAAATACTTAATGACATTCGATTTAAAATACAATAATCAACAATACGGTTTGGACTTAAAAATTTTATTTGTAATATTGCTTCAATTTTGCAATACAAAAAGCACATACAATAAAGAATGAAAAACAAAAATTCGTATTAAAAATAAATTAACAACGATTGTATATGATGATACGCGGCCAAACACACATGACAAAACTATTCCGATATAAAGTCTAATAACAGTAAATTTGTACAAATTTATGTTACAATAAAACAGTCAAGAAATTTAAGTTATTATTTAATTATTGTTATTATTTATTAAATTGTTCAAAACGGAACAGGAAATTAAGAAGAATTTGACTATGAAAGGAAGTGTTTTGTTCATTTTAAAGTATCTGCTTTAACTCTCTAATTTTAACCATTACTCAGAAAACCTCTAAGTTGTAATTTTTCTATTTATTACTGTGAATATTTTTTTAATGTCACAAAAGAGGTGTTTAGTTCTGATTTACTTTTTAATAACAAAATTTTTAAAATAAACTTTTCAAGATAATTACGAACGTGTTATATATTTATAAACTTAGTGCCCATACATGATAATAAATTTAAAACACTTGGTATATAAACTAATGTGTGCGTAAAAGGTATAATCACAACTACTATAATATTTCTTGTAAGATTGGTGAATCACTAAGAGATAATAACGCTTATTTAAACCTTTAATGGACGGGAAGACCAAAGTCTTATAATATGTGACGGCTTAACGCTAATACCGAAATTCTGTCGTTAAGACATTCATTGCAACGATTTAGACGAATGTAGGTTTTGGGACATAAATGCTTTAGTTTTCTGAGTCGATAAAGCGACAAACTAAGTTCCAATAATACTTATTATATTTAAAACTAAAGTTTTTCAAAGTTTTATATTCCTTGTGTTATCATTTTCATTTTTAATATTAAAAACATATTTTTCTTATACTTATGAGTTCTAAAAAGAATCATGATGCAGAATTTCAGCTATGCAGAAATTACAGTTTCTTAAATACAATAGACGATGTATCGGTGACTCAGCGAATAATATTTTGAAGTTTCATATACATACTATTTAGTCTATATATATATATATATATATATATATATAGAAATCAGTAATTGCCTTTAACTTGGTATATCATTCGCTGTGTTTAAACAAGTTTTTCCTCCCAAAAAACCTCTAAAATGTTAAGTTTCATTGTTTAGGTGTATGGTTGGACAGTCACTATAACTGTGTAAAAATTCAGCTTGTTACGTCGAACCATGAATTTATGAAAAAATCGGCTATGCTAGACAGACAGACACTATGGTAATGCCATTAACCTTCCAAAACACATAATTGTTGTATACAGGTTGTCTTTTTGAAGTGGGATACCTTTATAGGCACCTTGTAAACTATAACTCTATAAACAGCAAACCTTCAATTGGGAACATTCTCTTTATTTATTTTTTTTCAGACATTGAAAAATGTTTGGTTAAAAGTTTGTAAATGCAGCCATTTTCAAATATGGAACACCCTATATTTTAAAGTAGTTTTTTTTTGGGGGACATCACAAGTCACTTTAAGACATTTTTGTTCTTGGTGTCTTTTTTATACGACTAACTGTGTCAAAGTTGGAGGGTATAAAGTTTTTAAAACGCCCTTACTGAGCGGAACGTCTTTTTGTATGCAAACATTTTAAACAAATGAAAATGTTCTTAACATTATAAATCATTGCTTAAACATATAAATAAATTTTCAAAATCAGAACACTTTTCAATAGACAGAATAAATTGCTAGGACAACTATACTTCAAGCGTGGCACGTTTTTCAATGTTAGAAAATGGCATTGTAAGTTAAAAACCCAAAACAGCAAATACAAAAATTATTAACGTGTTATGAAAGTAAAAGACTATTTATACAAATAACTTTAAAAAGTATGAAATTATAAAAACATTGAAAACATGTTTAAGAGCGTTTACATTGCTTTAACACGTTTGCATACAAAAGACCTATTCAATTAAGGCGTTTTAAAATTAGGGTAGTTAGTCTTACAAAAAACACTTAAAATTACTTGTAAAGTCCAAGAACCCCATAACATTTAGAGTGGTCAATAAGACATTTGAAGCTTGGCCGCAGTATTGAAAAATTGCTGCTATTTACATTTTAACTACATATTTTTCAGTTTCTCAAAACAAGGGATGGTTCCCTATTTAAAGTTTGCTGTTATATTTATTGTTTACAAGACACCATTTATGGCCCATTTTAAAAAAGACACTGTGTAACAGTAATTTCTAAAACGACGCATATTAAAGAGCTCACTATATTGTAAACTGTGTTAATTTTAATGAATTTGTTATCTTTAGATTATATGTTTGCTTATAGTGGTTAGTTTTAGAAGCTACGGTAAAAATATTTGCTTCGTTTTATTGCAACAACACATGCATCTTCTAAAACATTTGACTTTATTTCCAAACCGTAATGCTTCCTCCACTCTCTTTACAATTCTACGAAGATGCTATTAAAATAAATTGTCTAAGGCAATGTTTGTATTACAGCGAACAACATGTTTCCTACAAAATAAGCGATTAAATGTTATCGTGTTTTCAATATACATATGTAATGTAGACTACAGGAGTGGAGGTGTGAGGTGAGCGTGTATTCTAAGACTCATGGTACCCCAGAGGCCGACCTCGCTACCATGATCACACCGCCTTTTCTATATCTTCTTTAGCCCAGCAAACACTATGTCCCCAGAGGTTACACACGCTCTAACCTAACCTAAACGTATTTTATAATGGGGAAACGTTTTAACGCCAAGTTGTTCGTGCCAGGATCTCACTCTTCGGGTGCTGTCTATATCTTCCTAGCGGTGCATTTGTCTCTCGAGGGGGAAAGATCTGGCAATAAACACCTCTTACTGGAGATTAACGGCGAATGTAGACAGTAGATTTAATACGGGCAAGAATCAAAGGTAAATCGATTTTAACCGCATACCCTCGCCCTTGGGAGACCTTCATATGTTCTAATGTACATTCATTTTGTACATTTTAACATGATGTATTAACATGTTTTCATCTATTTTAAAAGTAAACAAATATTACGGATGTATTTCCAAAATCAGTTCTATGCCTTTATATGCATCACGTTTATCAGTTCTTGTACACAAATATGTTTTAAGAATTTTGTAGTTCCAGCTCACACATTTATCGGCTACGTGGGCCGTTGGCTCAATCCCAATAGATGAAGTTTTTTAGTTGTATTCTACTCCACATATTCATAATTTAATCGCTTAGTTTACCACTCCTCCTTTGAATAGGTTACTACTTTTATCAAACCAAAAAAAATATGGTCAAGTTAAAATATATATTTTCTAAAAAATACAAGTAATTAAAATAACAACTTCCATTAGATTCTTTTCTAAAAGTAGGAAAATGTATAAGTTTACACACTTACACAAGTTTACGTTTAAGAACACTACAAAAATCAATTTACATTTTTAATTACTAATTTATGAATAATTCCCGTTAAATAAAACTCTTTCCCATTCAGATGGGTTTTCATATTGTGAAAAACATCAATAAATCTATTTATATTGTGTATTTACTTTACTTCGAAAATGTAAAAATACGCGAGTTACATTTTTCAAAAAAATAAATTTTGATATAAAATAATTGTACTTGAATTGAATAGGCCTATATCTATATATCTACCTGAAACTTAGATTTTTTCCGTATCCAATTAAATGAGAAGCTAATAGAGGAAAATTAAAACATATAAAAATAATAATAAACATTCTTGGTTTACTCATAATTGAATTTAATTATATTACATCATCTGAAGGATTTAGTTCCACGTTGTCCAACAAATTTGTCATACTAATTCCAGGAGACTGACTATCATTGTCCTCTGTTCAAATCCAGGTGAAGACATTGGTGTTTGTGTATTGGGAGGAACCTTTATTTCAGCCAATGAAAGGCCATCGGTCTTTTAAAACTTTTAAAAATTACATAAAATTACAACTAAAAAAACCCAGGAAACCAGAATATGTTTGTAAGAACATAATATTAGTAATATTGATCATGTTTGGCAAGTAAACAAACTAAAAGATAGAGTACAAATAAAAACTATTTAAATTCGAATATTTACTACATTGTAACTTTTATTATATCAAATTCAGGATTAATTTTAAAATATGATTACCCTACTAAGAAGACAATATTATAATGTTAATTCTTTATATTTCTTTGTCATAATTCCTTAAGCTCCTTATTTACTTTTTATTTAACCTTTAAATATTAAATAGCTTTCAGTTTCTTATAACTTTTGCACAAAACTTTTTCAATTGATCAGTCTATTTCTTTGGTTCAACGGTAGTAACATTTTGAGAAATTTGTGATAGCCAGAAGTCTTTCACAAAATCCGAAGCTTTCTCTGCTATCATATATGTTGGAGCCATGGTATGTCCGCCAGGAATTATAGGCATGATCGAGGCATCGACAACTCTAAGATTCTTCACACCATGAACTCTCAACTGAGCATCTACTACAGCAGTCTTATCGTTCTGTGGACCCATCTTGCATGTACCAGAATAGTGATGAAGACTAGATGTCAAATGTCGTATGGTGCAGTTCCAGTATGAATCTGTTCCAAATTTCATCTTTTCGCAACCCGGAATAGAAGTGGTATGTAGCTCGGATCCGTACGCTTTGAATGATTCTGTTTTGCTTAGATCGACAATCATTTTGATCCCTTCAATTAAAACTTTCACGTCAGACGGATCGGTCAGATAGTTACCAAAAATACGTGGATGATGCCATGGGTTTTTATCTCTTAAAGATACATTCCCTCTACTTTTTGGATGCAACACCATAGGCCAGATGCTCCAGGAATCTTTATTATTTACTGGTTTAAAAACATGATCATACACATCATCTCTAATTCCTATTCCTTTCCGTATGGAACCGCCTCCATCGGAGTTTAAAGAACCAGCAACGAAAATATATTCAACATCAGGATAACCTTCTGCATCTTTATTTAGATTGGTTTTAATGTATCCGATACCTTGAACACCTCCTGGAGTTGTGCAAGGACCTTTACCCCTGAAAAACCAATTTGTGAAATGTTTTGGTAGTTCTTTTAATATTCTTTGCTCTACTAAACCAAAACTACCGTTCACTATGAACGTCAACCCAGGCATGGTTATATGGTCTTGCAGATTACTACCGACTGGTAAATCTTGAACTAAAGGTATTCCCATTTCCTTTAGATGAACCTTTGGTCCAATACCTGACAACATTAGCAATTGAGGTGAATTAATAGCACCAGCTGATAGTATTATTTCTTTACGTGCAAGTGCAATATGTTTCTTAATATTTTTAACGAATTCCACACCATATGCCTTACGCGTTTTTTCATCAATTAATATTTTGGTGACTCTTGAATCAGTACTTATGTGCAAATTCTTTTCCGTCGATATAGGTTTAAGGAAAGCTTTATTTGCACTTACTCTTTTCCCATACTTCATTGTGCATTGTGGTTTAGAGAATCCAACTTTAACCTCAGGGTCGCTGTAATCAACTAATGTTAAATTCTTTTCTTTCGCTGACCGAAGGAAGGCATCTAACAACTCAGTTTCATATGGGATGTGTTCTACGTTTAAGTAACCACCATACGAATGATGAAGGTATTCTTGATACTCAGGTACTTTTATATTTTCAGATTTCAAAAAGTATGGTAAAACATCTTTAAACCCCCAACCTTTATTACCTGCTTTTTCCCATCCATCATAATCCTTCTTATGACCTCTGGTATACAACATATAATTAATTAAGCTGGATCCTCCAAGACCTTTTCCACTAGGAAGAGTGCACCTACTTTCTTTCATCCCAAGACAAACTCCGTTTTGTTTCTCCATCAGATATCCCCAGTTGTAATCTGTAAACTGAAAGTAGCTTACTATAAGAGGCATGTCGGTGAAAAAAATTTCCGGCCTACCTGCTTCCAGTAAGAGTACTTTCCATTCAGGTACTTCAACTAAACGATTTGCCATGACAGATCCACCTGGTCCAGAACCGATCACAATGAAATCATATTCTTTTAACAGTGGTTGTTGTGGATACTCATTATCTACCGATGCTTTTACACGACGGAAGTGACGAGAGACGGCTTCAAACATTGTGTAAGGTGTGAAGTGTAGACCATCCACATGACCAGAAAGTAACAAGAAGCTTGTAAACCAAAACCATGCGATTAAAGGCATTCCCTGAAACAAACATATTTATAAACAGCAATGTACTATTTATTTTTATATATTTTATATTATATACTATTTATTTCGATCAGAAATATAATTGTATTAAAAGTAACCCGTAAACAAATGTTAGGATTCAAAAATATTTCTTTGTTACATGTATAAAGGCTCTACATGTAAAGTAAACATTAATAATGAACTTTTGTCTTCTATTCATATTTTTACCAAACGAAATTTTCCTATGACATTTATCATATAGTTAGAAACTGATTAATAAATTCCCTGAATATTAATTGTAAATACCGCTAAACGCAAAATAAATTGTCTAGCTACAAAACCTAAACTAAAAATGCATTTTTAAAGAAATGGTATGTGTACTAAATAAATTGAACGACAATTATAATAAACAGTATACATATATATATATATTGCTTTGAGTTAAAGTTAAATCAAGCTTAAAAAGCCTCAAATTAGAACATTTTGTAACCTTCCATTTAATAAAATTTTCAAAAGAATATACGTTATTGTCCTCTGTTCTTTACTGTTTGATAGAATAAACTTAGAACACAAAATCTCACAACTAATACGTTTATTAACTCAAACGCGTTTCAACGACAAAGTCGCCATCTTCAGAGATGCACGTATCTTCTATCACCCGTATTTATACAGAATTCAAAGGGGCGTGGCTTAATACTACGTTAGTGGGGTGTTACCAATTGCCTTGCGTTATTATAACTAGCCTAATAATAACTAGTAGTTCTGTGAACAGTAGACCTCGCTCGTTGAAATAACAAATGTGGTTTTGAGCTTAGGTTAAAAATAGTGTGCCAGTAAGGAAGTAAGCACAAGGTTTATCTAGTGAAACAATATTTACAATTCCCGCGATTCCGTTAGTTATAGTTCTCGTTTTTATTTCTTTTCTTGAGCTTTAACTGCTAAAGATTTTCTTTTTGAGGCATTGTGTTTTATTTAGGTTAATAATGCGTAAGATAGCTAAAAATATCGCGTTATAGAGGGACAACATACAATTAAATATTTACATACTTAAATAACTCAAACTTAACAATGTATCATAAGTTAACTTAAGTTCCATATCATATTCCAATGTTAGAAATAATGAAAACAAACGATGTTAAAACGTCGTGTTAGTGATCTCAACCCATGTACCAACACTTCCCACAGTGTCCTACAGTCATTTTTGTATGTCCTTTATCGCCGCGAGGTTTCATTTGTTTCATCTCATTTTGTAATTCAAGTTAAGCTAAGTCAAATACTTTTATGAAATTTACAATGATAATTTACAGGTATACAGTTCAATTCTTTGATTTATCCTATACACTTTCTTATAATAATATGTCATTTTTGGGCAAATGATATATTTCTAAATTACTATTCAAAACAGGCCTAGTTTTGTTAGCAGTCTTGTAGTAGGAACATAAAAACTGGTGTTTTCAAAATAAGAAATTTGAAATTGATAAATATTTTTATACAATTCTATTTAGAACTAAATTACGAAACTTTTTTACATTTATGAAAAAAATTACAATAATTTTTACTACTTTTTATGTAGGCCTAAAGTTAAACATTTTCCTTTCTTTACTGAACGTGATTGTTTCTTGAGCTAATAACTTTCTTAATTTTACTTCAATAATTTTTTTTATTGATATGAATTCTTTAAACCTTTATCTACAAAAAAGCTATGGAACACTTTTGAATTGGTTTAGAATAAACGTATAAAAACATGGTTGAAATATAAAAACTTGGACGATTTTTAACAAATTCGAGGTTTACGGCCATTTTGTGAGCTTACCGTTAGAGATACGGAAAAAAGTCAAGAATACAATTTTGTTTAAAATTTAATTTGCTTGTAGCAAAATGTTATTAGTTTTTAAATTCGACTTACGGTTAAGCCACAAACTGGCTTTGGAAAAAAGCTTACACTGAGAGAAATGGTCCGGCCGCCATTTTTATTTTATTTAAGGGGTTAAAAATGAAAAATAGAAAAAAAAGCCTTATATATAGATGGCTCGGCCTAGGAATAAGGAACATTCATGCAAAAAATAATCAAAATCGGTCAAGGCGTTTGGCCGTAATCGTGAGACAGACACACAGACACACAGACGAAATGCCGAACGGTCGAGTTAAAACGGAGACCTCGCTTACGCTCGGTCAATAATATCACTAGTAGTTCTGTGAACAGTAGACCTCGCTCGTTGAAATAACAAATGTGGTTTTGAGCTTAGGTTAAAAATAGTGTGCCAGTAAGAAAGTAAGCACAAGGTTTAGCCAGTGAAACATTATTTACAATTCCCGCGATTCCGGGATTTCTAGTTCTCGTTTTTATTTATTTTCTTGAGCTTTAACTGCTAAAGATTTTCTTTTAGAGGCATTGTGTTTTATTTAGGTTAATAATGCGTAAGATAGCTAAAAAATATCGCGTTATAGAGGGACAACATAGAATTAAATATTTACAAACTTAAATAACTAAAACTTAACAATGTATTTAAATTTCCATAACTTCCATATCATATATCATATTCCAATATTAGAAATAATGGAAACAAACGATGTTAAAGCGTCGTGATAGTGATCTCAACCCATGTACCAACACTTCCCACGGTGTCCTACGGTCATTTTTTGTATGTCCTTTATCGCCGCGAGGTTTCATTTGTTTCATCTCATTTTGTAATTCAAGTAAAGCTAAGTCAAATACTTTTATGAAAATTACAATGATAACTTACAGGTATACAGTCCAATTCATTGATTTATTCTCTACACTTTCTTATAATAATATGTCATTTTTGGGCAAATGATATATTCCTAAATTACTATTCAAAACAGGCCTAGTTTTGTTGGCAGTCTTGTAGTAGGAACATAAAAACTGGTGTTTTCAAAATAAGAAATTTGAAATTGATAAATATTTCTATACAATTCTATTTACGAAACTTTTTTACATTTATGAAAAAAATTATAATAATTTTTACTACTTTTATGGAGGCCTAAAGTTAAACATTTTCCTTTCGTTACTGAACGTGATTGTTTCTTGAGCTAATAAATTTCTTAAATTTACTTCAATAAATTTTTTTTACTGTCATATATGAATTCTTTAAACCTTTATCTACAAAAAAGCTATGGAACACTTTTGAATTGGTTTAGAATAAACGTATAAAAACATGGTTGAAATATAAAAACTTGGACGATTTTTAACAAATTCGAAGTTTACGGCCATTTTGTGAGCTTACCGTTAGAGATACGGAAAAAAATCAAGAATACAATTTAGTTTAAAATTTAATTTGCTTGTGGCAAAATGTTATTAGTTTTCAAATTCGACTTACAGTTAAGCCACAAACTGACTTCGGAAAAAAGCTTACACTGAGAGAAATGGTCCGGCCGCCATTTTTATTTTATTTAAGGGGTTAAAAATGAAAAATAGAAAATAACCTTATATATACATGGCTCGGCCTAGGGATAAGGAACATTCATGCAAAAAATCACCAAAATCGGTCAAGGCGTTTGGCCGTAATCGTGAGACAGACACACAGACATACAGACACACAGACACACAGACGAAATGCCGAACGGTCGAGTTAAAACGGAGACCTCACTTACGGTCGGTCAACTATATAACTAAAAAGGTTACTAACTTAATATGTACAATACATTATTTTTATATTAATATAGAATTTTGTATGGATCCTAATTCATTATTTACAATTTTTTTTTTTTTTTTTTTTTTGCTATGTTTGTTAATATAAAAAGTTTCCCAAGTTTTATTATTATATTTACTGATCCTTAATTTGCATTCTAATGTACAACAAATTTCTTCTTCCAACTAGGATTTAATTTATTATGTATCAAAGTTTTAAATATTTGTATTATATTACACTACATTCATTCTTATTTTACCTACAAGTCTACAAGAGCGACAAACCCCCAGAAAGACGTTGTGTCTACCAAAACAACAAACCTCCAGAAATACGTTGTTTTTTTAAATAAATTATTTAATTGCTTTGGTGGACATCCTCCTCTACCACCTCTACCGCCACCTCCACCACCAACTCCACCATATATACCTGCATCATAGATATTGTGTTAAGTTTATTTACATTTTTCAATAATAGAGAGTTTTCTATTTTAAAATGATGGTGTTCATCTAAACAATGTTTAGCATAGCAGATTTATCTGGCCTATTGTACTTTATATGATAAAAATGTTCTTTAATTCTTGTCTTCATACTTCTTTTAGTTTGGCCTATATATTTCTTCGGACACGTTTCACAGTTTATACAATAAATTCCAGATTTGTCCAGTTCTTGGATTTTATCTTTTGGATTTCCTAACATTTTACCAAGATTACGCTCAGCTGACATAGCTACATTTAAATTTGCATATTTAGCTAGCGATTTTTTAACAGTATGAGACAATGGTGGAGCAAACGTTGTTTTGACACATCGTTGTTGGAAATTGTTGCCTTCCTGGGTAGATCTTGATTCCTTAATTTTCTTGAATTTCATTTTCTTCGCTATGTTGTTTATTAATTCTTGAGAATAACAATTAAATATCGAAATATTAAATTAAATTAAATTATGTATATATAATGAAACGTGGCATGGTTGCTCTATTAATTAATGTAAATAATCATAGTAAATTATTCTGCTTGATTTCTAACGGTTTAGATTTGATAGCTTCTTAAAGGTTTTGGATAGTTGTGATTTTTATCGTTCGCCCGCAGAAAACTAAATTTGATTTTCGATGAAAAGTAATTTATATCTTTCTTAGTTACCAACCAAGGTAGATGATATTTTTATTTACATCATCATGTCAGGGATAGTTACAAAAATAAACAAACCTTCAAAGTGTTTATTTGGGGCCAGAAAAATCGTAGATTGTCTTTCGTAGTATTTTCGAAACAAAATACAGAGTTCTGCGATAAAAATAATATCTCCTAAAGGAAAAATAATAATCATGAAATTATTCTAAGAGATATTATGCTTTATCACATAAAACAGTAAAATTTGTATTTTTTCCTTTTTTTCAATTCAAACCCAAAATATTTTGAATTTATTCATTTTATTAAAAATTATGTAAATTATAATTTATCAAATAGAAATAGGAACATTAGAAAGGTTACAACAAAAATACAGTAATAAAAGTGAAACAAATATTGTAACTGTATTAATTATTTTCTAAAACAAGCAATGTTTACTTGATTTATATTTTATTGTTTATGAATATACACTTAAAATATATTCTTACTAAGGGGACCCCTGCGTGCTCCACACGCCAACCCCCAAAGGAACCTTCTAAAAACATATGTTATGTTTTATTTATAATAAAATTGTATGATTAATAATAACCTCAAAACCAAGATGGTAAATAATGTTAAATGTTCAAATTAAATTATTTCTTATACCTTATAACAGCAGTTACAATAATGGTTAAAAGAACCAGCAAGGCTGAGGTCTACACTTTAAAACCCTAACCTAAAAGCTAGAGATACAAAAATAACTGCTTCAAATTTCGAAATCAGCTGTAAATGGAAATATTGAAGCAAACAGCTATATTACCCGTTATTTTATTCAATTGGTTAGTATGGTAATAAATGTAAATACATGTGTTGGTTTATCATTATAGTCCTAACCTATAATTATCGGAATTTTTTTCAACTAAATTTATAAATATTGATACTATGTTACTTAGGGATAGTGTATCTTTTTATTAGTAAAACTATTTTTCAATCGGTTTAGTAGTGTCAGAGATCACCCCCTACATACAAACAAAAAAAAAAAAAAAACAATCTTTACCTCTTTATAATATTAGTGTAGATATAGATAAATGTTCACTTCATTTCTTAATCCATGAATTAGGTAGGGATAAAAATATGTTTATATAATCTCAAGGATTATTTTCGAAAACCTGTTCATCTGTATTACATTTATGAAAATCTGAGAAACTGTGGAAATGGTAAAAGGTTTCGCCTCTAATCTTCATACGAAAAGTAGGTTAATAATGAATTTATATGGTCATGATTATATTTTAATTAACTTTTTTTTAAATATTGTTTTTGTATAAAATAAACACATTTTGTGTTAAAAAAAATTAATTTTCTATTTTAATTATATTTTGTAATGTAGGATTATTCATAGTATTTATTGTTAAAGCTTATTCCAGAACAAACATCGAATACAAAATAACTATCTTTCTAGAATTTAGATCAAACCTCGTTGTTGAGAGATTTAATTCGGAGAGCAGCGCTTAATTTAGTCTATGACTAATGTGGATTTGAAATTGTAACTTAAACTCAAGGTCAACTCGACTTGAGTTGCCAAAAACCCTAAACTGTAAACACATGTGATTAAGTAAACATATGCAAATAAAACCCGAATTGTGTCCAACACAAAAGAATGAAGGACAAGCAAGTTCCTTCAAGGACATAATATGTCATGTATTTATTTGCATGAAAAGCAGTCAAGTGCTCGAATAAAATATTCCAATTATTATTTACTTTGAAGTTCTTTAAAAACTAAACAAATAAGGAAATATACATACTTTTAATATATGTTTGATTTGAAGTCTCTTAACCAAATAGTTTTACCGCAACTTATATTATTATAAATGTATTTTGTTAATTCTCTAAATACTCTAAGGATATTCATATAAAAACTAAACAAATAAGCAAATAAATAACTATAGAGCTTGACTTGTGAGAAAGTAACTAGATAAAATAAAACCTGAACACAAAAACTACTAAATTGAGTTAATTATAATTTCATTACTGTAGCCCGTACATCGCGGAGGATTGCGACATTGTCGTTGAATAGCGTTTGAAATTAGTAAACGTATTTGTTGTGAGATTTTGTGTTCAGGTTTTATTTTATCTAAATAAGCAAATACACTTACTTTTAATTTATGTTTGATTTAAAGTCTCTTAACCAAATAGTTTTACCTCAACTTATATTATAAAACTATTTAGTTCATTCTCTAAATACTGTAAAGATATTCATATCTTTAGACATATCAGTATGTAACATAATTCTTAAAATTCAAGTTTTTTTAAAAGTAATTTTAACTTTCCAACCTCACTTTCAACAACTGGTATGAATGTTTCAGGATTTAACAAGAAGTTGTATAATAGATATATCTTTATCTTGATATTAGATTGATATTGATTAGCTAGATATATTAGTTTAAGAAAACTTGCATTAAATTGTATTAGTTAAAAATAATATTAAGTTAAGTGTTTGAATTATAAAGATCAGGATTCCATCAATTATTGTAATTTACTAGAGTACAACTTACATGTAATTTTGTTATCTTCACAGCAATTATTATGCACATGTATTATTTTTTATGACCTACTTTATACTAAGGCTTTATTTAAATTTTTTTAAATTGATTGATTGTTTTTAAATTAATATTTTAGTTTATATTAATATCGCAAGTAAACACTCAATAAGCTTAAATACTCCAATACAAATTTATTTACATATTATATATTATTACTTTTCTATGCGAAACTAACAATACGAATAAAAATATTTGGTGAAGAGGTTATTAGTGTTGCTTACCTTAATATTGCAATATAGGTTGCAGTTAAACCATTAATTAGGTTCAATTCCTATATGCGGTGAAGGCCTCTATTGACAACGATCACTAACTGCGTAATGCCTAGCACATTGAACAAAACGCTTCTGTCGAAGACTGTCGATACTCTATCAATTTACGGAAAGCAGAATAAAAAGAGTCGATTGAAGCATATTGCTTGATGCAATTTTGATACAGAAACGGTAGGCCATTGTTTACAAGAGAAAGTTCTAAAGAGTCTTTGTGTTAAAAACGTTAAGGCGAGTTCCTTAAAAAGAAAACTGAACGTTCTTGATTATATAAGACACACATATCTGCGAAACGCTATTTTAACTGCGGATGTCATGCTTTAATCAACAATATAATGCTGGAAGAGTTAATGTTTGTAAAGAATAGACCTAACTTTATAAAAATGTTCTTGGTGACGAAGAAAGTCACTAAAAAAGTTTCCTATAAATAGTAACAATATACCTAGTAGATATTAAATTGGTTATATACTTTTAATTCATCAAAACGCAACCTACATCTCTGTATTTTACGGCCAAAACTTAATTTGGACGGAAAGTAGCCTACGTAAGGTTTGATCGCATAACCTAACTTTTATACAAACTTACATACCTAATAATTAAAAAGCTTCCGAAACAGATGAGCTTTCAGCTCCTTTCCAGTTTTTAATATTTAAGATAATTTTAAACATTTATTAAAATTATATATTTAATAATTGGGATTTTCATCTCACACATTATTATATCCTTAAATGTTTTATTGTATAGAACTATATTCAAAACTTAAAATCTGTAACCCTAACTAAAAAAACTATATAATCCATCAGAAAAGTAAAATAATTAGGCTGTAAAACTATGGATACAACTATTACAGCCATTTTTAAAGTCCGTTCCTCTAAAACATATAAAAAAGATATTCGTAAACTATTTTTGAAAATCATATTCAATTAAATTGAGACAGAAATACGTTATTTTCACAAATACAAAATAAATGGTTGCCTAAACGTTGTTTAACATTACAATTATAGATCAATTTTAAATTGACGTATACCAGACACCTTTACATTGTGTTTTAGATTTGTTGTAAAATTACATTTTATGATAAATACTTTTTACTGTGGCCATATTCGGGAGTCATCAATCGCAGTAAGGTAGAGAAATAAATAAACAATATTTTAAATTTAATAAAAAAATATATATATATTATTTTCTGGTATCAATATGGTTTTGTCAGAAACAGGCTCTCTTACTTACATTTCACTGTCTGAAGTTTTTTTTTTAGAAATACACTAGACTTTTTTAGCGATATGATTATAATTTGTTTATAACTTTTAGTTCATCATAGGAATAAAGTCACAATCTGTTTCTATGAATATCAAACGTGTCATTTGTAGTTTAATTTATCCTCAAAATGTATTGATAAAATGGAAAAAGCAAAATCAGCTATAAAACTATCATAGAGAAATAATAAAAACCCACTGTGTTTTAAATCACGAGTAATTACCAACAATTTAACTAAATTAAACTTAAACTTAGAGTTAAATAAAAACAAATGTAAAATATCAATTATATGATGAATCTAGTTGTTATAACTCAGTTTGGGGTTTTATTACTATCAACACTTCCCTCTTCACTACCCCTTACCCGTCATTGAATTAAATATTCAAAGTGATGTCTTTTTCAACGACACAGGGCTCGTTGCTACCTTGTCTTTTATTCATTAAGTGTAATGTAGTTAAGGGAAGATTAAGTATGCATGTTTGATTAAACATTGTTTGGCAGTCGGCTATTTCTATACTATCCTTGTAATATGCACGATGAGATTTAGGTTGTAATGAAGTTAACATCAAGTTGTTTTAAACAATAAGACATAATTTTTAATTACGTGTAAAGTCGGTGCAATTACAATAGTAGTTCAATTACTGACTGTAATATACTTTTAAATAATAGTAAACTTCATACAACCTACCAATACAAACGTTAAAAACACACCATGCAAACAGCATACATATTTTCAACATGGAACTAAACCAAATTTAAAACATATCCCACAAAAATATCTTCGGAATTTTTCAAATACGAATTTTGTTTTCAGAGTTTAAATGGTCATATGAGAAAATTTTTAGATTGGATAACTGACATTTATTTACGTCCTCGGGATGGTTAATTTCACATATAGTTTGTATTTGTATTGTAAAATAATCAATTTGAATTCTTGTTTAGCTTCCGGTACATTAAGGATCAGTCGTTTGTCTCTCTGTTACAGTAAATAATCTCCGGAACAGATAAATGGTATAAAATTTGACATTCTTATAAATTTGCGGAAGCGTGCTAATTTTTATAATGATTCTAATAATCAGAACTCAACAAAATATTTTACTATGCATTTCAAAATATTTAATGAATCATGTGCGATATCTCTTTATAAGGCTATCTAAAAAACGATTCTATTATGCCGTGTTTAGTTTTCAAGATATCTCTAAAAATATTGCTAAAATCTTCCTTTTCTTTAATAAAAAACATATTTTACAGGAAACCTATAACGAACATAAAATTGTTTTCTATACATGCAGTACTCGACAATACTGGCACCAGTATTCCATCAGCGTATCCCGTATATCCTTCCCGTCATAGGTATAGTTATTTGTTAGTTCTTTATATTGAGTTTACTGAAAGTGTTGATGTTATGAATATAATGTTTGGTAACACAGCTGATGATACGAAGCTCTTGATGTACGAATGAAACTTGAACTACTCCGGTTTATGTCGTTAATTTAAGGACTGGAAATATTGGTTTAAAAAATTTACAACGGCGGAAAATTTGTATGTGAAAAAATATATTTTGATTAGACTTTGTGCGAACAAGGGCATAACAGTGAGGCAATTAACTGTTTACTTGTATATTGCTAACAAGGGCAACAGTGTTAATTTTTAAATTTATCAAGATATTTTCTTAATCAAAATTTCAAATTATCAAACTTTTTCATCGTGAACGTGTTATGTAGGCCTAAATTAACTTAAACACAGTTGTATTTGTTTGCACTATTTAAATAACAACAAATTTTACCGTTATATAGTAATGTTTATATTTATATTTTTTTAATAACGTTAATAGAATACGTACTCATTTTTAAAGAAAATTATCTTTGCCGTACATAATATACATGTCAAAGAAAGCTAGGTAAGTAATGGACTAAAATTTAAAATGGCCGCCAAAGAACGATATATGTGATTTTAAAAAGAGAGTGCGGGGACGCCTGAATGCTTGTTTTAACCCCGTGAATAATAAATAACATCCTTTTAGTTGTGTAACTTATTTTGCTAGTCAAAATCCTTAGGGATAAGAAACAACTCTTTTATTTTCTATAAAGAAGCTTTCTAAAAGAAACAATGTTTATTTTCGCATTGAATTTAAGTAATTTATTTAAATGCACTTAGGAATTGAGAACATAACAACAACTTACTGGATAGCTTGCCTGAAATTAAAAACTAAAAGTTATCTCTATTTTACATAATAAAATGTTGCAATTAAATAATGCAGATATGGAATATAAATAGGTAAATGACGTGTGGTGTTATACAAGTTTACTAACTAGATTCATACATTTAATTCTATTAAACACGGTCTCTATTAACATTGCATTCACGAACTTGAAATAATATTTTTATTCAGATTTTTTAAATAAATATTTTCCAACGTCTTTTCACTATGTTGAAACTTCAAACTTACCACTAAGCAAATTTTTTCTACAAATATATTTTTTACATCACCTATATTAAAGGAATGTGTACTAGATCAATATTCTATTTTGTGCTAGACTCAATAACTATACAAACCTACTATTATTACTATCTTAAATGTGCTTTATTTATAACCTGCTTAGTTTATTATAATATATTGTATTTTCAACTTTTCCAGGTGTTCTGTACAGTGTACTCATCAAAATGTTTACATTCCAAAAAAGGTTAAACTTTTTTGTATACACCCGTAGTTTGTAGCTTGAAATTATTTTCAATAATAATATTTATAATAATAATAACATAAAGAATGACAATAAAAAACATGTAAACACCCTATAAAATAATAATAAAATAAACTGAAAAAGTAAGCGCCAAAGGCACGGAGATATCGTTAGTCGCGCTTAAAGTTTTACCAAAATTACTGTAATAACAACGCTACAACACTTATATATTTAATATAACACATAACATAACTGTCTAACCAATAACCAAAGGTGTGAATATTTTTTTATTCTTTTATGTTTGGGATTAGTTGAGCCAATTCCCAATTAGAGTATTACCGTACACAGCATAAAAAACACGTTTTCATATTTTTCTAAACAATTTTAATCCATGTACAAATCAAGTAGAAAGGTTAGAATTGGCTACACATCCTTTAACATAAAATAAAATAAAGATAAGCTAAAAAATACAGTAAGTATTTCTAAGTAGACACATGAAAGAAAAAAGTAAAAACAAAGCAGCAACTAGCCAAGGCAAGAACTGAAACAACATGGAGCAAGAAGAAAATAGGCCTTAGGTTATGTATATTATTTATTTTCGGTCAAATGTAGTCTGTATTTGTACTTTACCTTTTATGTGGCTACATGTTTCACTGCCACAGGCAGCATCATCAGGCCAGCTATCTATGTTACACTCAAACACTTAAATAAATAGAGTCTTGGAGGAAGTACACTAGAATGAGGTACCTATCAAGTGTAGCAAAATTGAACAAATCTATTTATTTAAGTGACGTGTAAAAAAAATGTACGAAAATATGTGTTACCGTAAGTGTTGTGTGTATATACGTGTTTGAGTGTACATAGATAGCTGGCCTGATGATGCTGCCTGTGGCAGTGAAACGTGTAGCCACATAAAAGGTAAAGTACAAATACAGACTACATTTGACAGAAAATAAATAATATATATAAAATATATGTAGTTCTAAGGCTATCAACAATGAATACTTAGGTTATGCTTATACTTAATCATACTATTTTAAATATCAAATCATTTAAATCTAATCGAGTTTTAAATTTGTAATAAATAATAGAAACACAGACATGTAAACTGAAGTCATAACTACTCAATTACAGACACAACAATACAATCAACATGTTTAAACCACAACAATAATCCAATCTTCTTATCAAAGGATTTAAATACAACTATACTCTAGTAATTAAGGGCCTTTACTCGGAAAGCTTAGATAGAAGTCGTTATATAACTTTACTTAAGGAATAATAAAACAGTTAAATTATTTACTGATAAGGTTTCACAAATATTAATCGTTTGACAAATATAAAGTCTAAATTACTATGACATAAAAACTATGAGTTGGGTCAAAAACAACCCAAGTTAGCAATGTTAAAAGGTAATTCTTTAATTGTGACAAAACATAAAGATCATATTAATAACATAACTAAGCTTGAAACATATACAACAACAAAATCTAATTAAACAGTCTAAACCGACGGAAAACCTCATTAGAAAATACAATAAACAATACTTGTTGCAACACTCAAACTTAGGGCTTTACCCAAATTACATAATAATGCAGTTAATTTTATAAATTACTAGTATGAAGCCACCGTGAAAAATCCCAGGCAGATTAATTAGATACAAATAATACACATCAGAAATACATTATTTTAAATTAACTGACTTTATCTAGGATTACCTAGATATTATAACTATGCTGACAGGGATTTTTAACTCGGTAAATGTGTAAAATTAAAATGATTATAAAACTGTAGGCCTATTTGTTAAAATTTGGTATTTATATATACACTAGCTGACCCGTACGGCGTTGCCCGTGGTGGTTGGTATTTTCAGTCTTTTTAACGTAATTGTATTCTTTTTAAATGTTCAGTCAGTGACTGGTATTTGGCTTTTATATATATATATATATCTTAAATAATAAAAGCACTATTGTCATAATAATAAAATATCTGAAATTATAATTTTAGTAACTTTGATACCCAAAAATCTCTTAAAATTTCGAAATTTTTCATACCCTTTCTTAGTGAACACCTATGATGGCCCTAGAGGAAGCTACATTCCACATTTCATTAAAATCCGTTCGGTAGTTTTGAAAAAATCGTGATTTAATAACTTTGATCCCCCAAATCCCCCTAAAATTTCGAATTTTTTTAAACCCTTTCTTAGTAAGCACCTATGAGCCTAAAGGAAGCTACATACCAAATTTCATTCCAATCCGTTCGGTAGTTTTGAAAAAATCGTGATTTAATAACTTTAATCCCCCCAAATCCCCCTAAAATTTCGAATGTTTTGAAACCCTTTCTTAGCTTGCGCCTATGGCCCTAGAGGAAGCTACATACCAAATTTCATTCCAATCCGTTAGGTAGTTTTGAACAAATCGTGATTTAATAATTTTAATCCCCCCAAATCCCCCTAAAATTTCGAATTTTTTAAAACCCTTTCTTAGCAAGCGCCTATGGCCCTAGAGGAAGCTACATACCAAATTTCATTCCAATCCGTTCGGTAGTTTTGAAGAAATCGTGACTTAATAACTTCGAGCCCCCCAAACCCCCCTAAAGTTTCCAATTTTTTTAAACCCTTTCTTAGTAAGCACCTATGGGCCTAGAGGAAGCTACATACCAAATTTCATTCCAATCTGTTCTTTAGTTTTGAAGAAATCGTTTTTTAATAACTTTGATCCACCCAAACCCCTCCTAAAATTTCGAAATTTTTCAAACCCTTTCTTAGTGAACACGTATGGCCCTAGAGGAAGCTACATACCAAATTTCATTCCAATATGTTCTGTAATTTTGGAGAAATCGTGATTTAGTAGTTTTTACACCCAAAACCCCTTAAAATTTCTAATTTTTTTAAACCATTTTTTAGTGAACACTTATGGCCGTAGAAGAAGCTACATACCAAATTTCATTCCAATCCGTTCGGTAGTTTTGAAGAAATCGTGATTTAATAACTTCGATCCCCCCCCCCCC
>JAGFPH010000533.1:47274-57649 GCA_018207615.1 Philaenus spumarius
GGAAGCTACATACCAAATTTCATTCCAATCCGTTAGGTAGTTTTGAAGAAATCGTGATTTAATAACTTTGATCCCCCAAACCCCCCTAAAATTTCGAATTTTTTCAAATCCTTCCTTAGTAATCACCTATGGCCCTAGAGGAAGCTACATACCAAATTTCATTCCAATCTGTTCTTTAGTTTTGAATAAATCGTTTTTTAATAACTTTGATCCCCCCAAAACCTCTCCTAAAATTTCAAAATTTTTCAAACTCTTTCTTAGTTAACACCTATGGCCCTAGAGGAAGCTACATACCAAATTTCATTCCAATCTGTTCGGTAATTTTGGAGAAATCGTGATTTAGTAATGTTTACTCCCCAAACCCCCCTAAAATTTTCAATTTTTTAAAATAATTTTTTAGTTAACACTTTTGGCCCTAGAGGAAGCTACATACCAAATTTCATTCTAATCCGTGTTTTAGTTTTGAAGAAATCGTTATTAATAACTTTGATCCCCCCAAACCCCCCTAAAATTTCGAATTTTTTCATACCCTTTCTTAATGAGCACCTATGATCCTAGAGGAAGCTTTATACCAAATTTAACTTCAATCCGTTCGGTAGTTTTTGAGAAATCGTGATGAGTGAGTGAGTGGTATTTCGCTTTTATATATATAGATTATTATATATCTCAAGAAAGATAAAAGTATTATCTTTTAATTGCTTTTTTTATTTCATATTGATAGATCAAATGATTTAGACGTTATTAATATTATAGTGAATAAATTAATAATCGAATAATATCTGTATATGTTATACGAAGATGTACGAATGTTTCCGAAGTTAAACATAGGTATTTCTGCTTTAAATTTGTATAAACGAATATATTGATGATAAAAGTTTGTATTTATATTCAGTTTATAATCTCAAAGCAAATCTTATAACGTATTATAACATACATTAGTTCTATAACTAATATTTAAAAAAAATCAACTTCACAAGAAATTATAATGATTGAAGTTGTAAACATAACCCTATATCTACACTGGGTTTTTTTTAAGTGTTACAAATGATGGGTTAAATCAGCTGTTATATTATATGTTACTCACGTACGTACGTATGTATGTACGGACGTACACTCGCTTTTATAGGAGTTGATTAAAACTCGTATAAAATATTATCAAAACAGATATCAAATTACAAATAAATATCTTGAATATGCTTAATATAAAAGATTTGCCACAAATTAGTATTACTGCATTTCAAATAACCTATACCTACAGCAACGTTCCTATTTATAAGAATATTGTCACCCTTCAAAACAACAAAAAGAGTATAAATTAAAGGGTAAACTTCTTTAGGCGCACCAGGTACAGACAATGTTTGCACGCTGTAATGGGAATAAAGAGTCAGTATTTTTGTCCCATCACGATTTACTATATACAGGGTGTCCCCGAACTCTCTGGACCCCTTTTGTGGATATGTTCCTGAGATCCAAACAAACATATTTCACAATATAAACATGGGTCTACGGAGCTTATTTTTTCGTCTGTCTGTCTGTATGTGTTTTTTACAAAATACCTAATATTTTTGGAAGTAGAAGAGATTTTAAGCTCAAACGTTGTATATCTATTTGTTCCGTAACCTTTTATTACTGTACCAAAAATTGGAACATTATTTTAAATATTTTCAAAATGGCGGCCTTTTAAAATATTTAATGTCAAATATCTCAAAAACCGCTAACTTTACAAAATAATTACAAGAGACAAAAAAGTTTACTTTTTTAATGACAAACACAATGGTTTTTTTATTTTTTCTGTAACTCAAAGGCTAACAGAGATTTTGACAAAAAAATAAAAAAAATATTTCTTGGTAGTTGTCAACAATAACCAGAATTACTCTAGAAACAAAATATTTTAAAGTTATTATGAGCTAAAATAATAAGTTATTTGCATAATGTTCCGATCACTTGCTGAGCTGATTCCACTAGCAAAAAATAATGAAAAAGTTCATATAGGCTTATTCATAGATCCGGGAATGCTTCGTTAGAGAGTTACGCTGGCGAAAGATTTCACTCGTGTTTCAGATTACTCACAGAAAGGAATCATTATTGAAATACCGTATGTAGGGCGTTAATTAAGGTGTAAAATTTAATTTAATTTACGAGAAATGAGCAGATAAATTTAATAAAATAGGTCCCAGTTCTGTAACTGCAGTAATTGTTGCGATAATTGATCGAAAACTCAAAATTTGGACTCAAAAAAACATGTTTTCTATAGGGTTTTAGTACATTAACTTTGTGAAATGTGTTAACCCACAAACGTATTAATCATATTTTGTAGATATTTTATTTCTGAAGATATTTGTGTAAAATAGGCCAATAAAAAACAAAAAATTTAAGTTAAAATTAAAAACACAAAGTTAATGTACTAAAACCCTATAGAAAACATGTTTTTTTGAGTCCAAATTTTGAGTTTTCGGTCAACTATCGCAACAATTACTGCTGTTACGGAACTGGGACCTATTTTATTAAATTTATTTGCTCATTTCTCGTAAATTAAATTAAACTTTACACCTTAATTAACACCCTACATACGGTATTTCAATAATGATTCGTTTCTGTGAGTAATCTGAAACACGGGTGAAATCTTTCGCCAGCTGTAACTCTCTAACAAAGCATTCCCGGATCTATGAATAGGCCTATATGAACTTTTTCATTATTTTTTGCTAGTGGAATCAGCTCAGAAAGTGCTCGGAACATTATGCAAATAACTTATTATTTTAGCTCATAATAACTTTAAAATATTTTGTTTCTAGAGTAATTCTGGTTATTGTTGACAACTACCAAGAAATATTTTTTGTCTTTTTTTGTCAAAATCTCTGTTACCCTTTGAGCTACAGAAAAAATAAAAAAAACATTGTGTTTGTCATTAAAAGAGTAAACATTTTTGTCTCTTGTAATGATTTTGTAAAGTTAGCGGTTTTTGAGATATTTGACATTAAAAATTTTAAAAGGCCGCCATTTTGAAAATATTTAAAATAATGTTCTAATTTTTTGTACAGTAATAAAAGGTTAGAGAAAAAATAGATATACAAAGTTTGAGCTCAATATCTCTCCTACTTCCAAAAATATTAGGTATTTTGTAAAAAACACATACAGACAGACAGACGAAAAAATAAGCTCCGTAGACCCATGTTTATTGTGAAATATGTTTGTTTGGATCCCAGGAACATATCCACAAAAGGGGTCCAGAGAGTTCGAGGACACCCTGTATATTAGTATTAGTAAGGTATAAATAATCTTGAGATGAAAGATAATTGAAGCAACATGCTTGATTGTACCGTTTTGCTGTACTATATAAATGTACGTATGTTCGTATTACATAATCTTTAGATGAGAAATGAATCGAAACATCACGTTCGGTTGTCCCGTCACGCTTCACTATATATTTAAGTGTAAACAACTTTATGCGCACCAGGTACTGAAAATGTTTGCACTCGGTAAGAGAATCAAGCGTCACTCTTTCTGTCCCGTAACGCGTCACGCATTTTTGTCCCACCACGTTCAACTTTATATATTAGGCCTAGTATTAGTAATGTATACATAATCTTATATAAAGGTGAAAAATAAATTGAAGCTACACGCTTGATTTTCCCGTCACGCTCCACTATATATGTAAGTGTAAACGACTTTAGGCGCACCATGTACTGAACATTTTTGCACTCGGTAAATGTTAATCACGCGTCACTCTTTCTGTCCCGTATTGCTTCACACACTTTTGTCCCTCCACTCTTCACAACATATATATATATATATATTAGTTTTAGTAATGTATACATAATCTTGAGGTGAGAAATGAATTGAATCATCACGCTCGATTGTCCAGTCACTTTCCCCTATGAAATGGTGCATGCTTTAGGCGCACCAGGATAGAAAATTGTATTACGATTATGCTAGATTACGGATTATGACAGATAGGTTAGAACTTAGTACAGTTTAGAGAAACTGTTTATCAATAAGCTCCGTTAATATTCAAAGTTTTCCTACGCATTCCCTTCATTTTAATGACCGAGTTCTGAAGCACTCCAATATAGTAATTGAATTATTGCAATTAATAAAAGACCAACTTTCCCCACTGGATGAGTTGCTATATACCAAATAGTGCAGATTCTACCAACATCGTAAGTATCTTCATGATATATGCAATTACGTACCACTAAATCAGCTGGTATCAATAGATCAGAAATAGTTGATATTTTCATAGCTAAATTAATAGTCTAAAAATTTTATTAGTTGCTATTTACTTTTCACCCGAAAAAAATGTAACACAGGTAATAGATTGTTTTACATAAGCATTTGCTTATTTATACCAAAGCAGGTTCAGATCTAATTGAACGTCCTTTACATGAGCTGAGCATGATTTTAAATGTACACTTCAACATCAATTTTTGCTTCACAAACTTTAGAACAACTCGTATTTTCCTAAATTAAAAATTTAATTTAACTATGTCTAATGAACCAACACAAAGCACTACAAGAAATGACACCACGATAATTACTGGAGTTTTCAAAAGATTTCTAAAAAAATGCCACCAAGAACATTCAATTAACACAAGCCAATCATTTCTTTTCTAGAGTAGTCAGGTTATTGTACTAATGATAATATTAATGTTAATAAAATAATGAGTAACATTATCTAAGCTATAATTATATGTTGAATACTGTAAATAATACAAGGTATAATCTCAGTTGTTTTTTGTTGCCTAACTTCACATATTAAATAAAAAACAATTAGTTATTGCACTTTTTATTGTTTGAAAGTATTAAAAATCTGTATTAATATTTATGTTTACTATTACATCAACTAATTGCTTAAAACCATGTTGTATATGATCAATTAATTAACAAGACTTTTGAGTCAATAACAGCTAGACTTGCTATGTATATTTTCTTCGTATTTTTTTCTTTCTTTCCACATGACTGTATACAATATTTTTCTAATTTGTAATTTTTGTCTATGTTTGAATATTACATACTGAATAATTACTGTCAGTGAGTATGTAATTTAATCAACGTTTAAAATCGAATAACTTATTGTTATTTGTGTAGGCATAGTTATATATTTTATTAGTATTTAACATGACTTTAGTTCTAGTCACATTGTGTCCATTGTTAACATGGTTGTATACGTTGTGTTTTTTGTATTGCCCTTGGTTAGCAAATATTTATTAGAATTTATTATTAATATTATATATAATATAAATAAATTTTATGAATTACTATTTACACATTCTGTTTATAAACATGTAATTTAACCTATATTTAGAAACTAAGGACATGTTTTCATTATTTAAAGCATAGTATTGGTGTATTAATTTTAACTGTAATCCTACAAATTACCTTGCACTAATATGTTAACTCTATTGGTTGTTTCTTAACTGAGATCGCCCGCTATACGAGTAAATGATGTAAACACGCATTTGTTTTAAGACTTAATACAAAATATTTTAATAACGCCTTTTCCTTCAGTTCGCCAATTGTCTTTATAAATAATTAATTGTACCAACCCAAACACTGTTCAATAATATTATATATTTGTTTACAAGACGTTTACCATATTTGTTATATATATACAATTAATGATGTATACAAATTTAAGAAGATATGTTGAACTACTTAGTAAATTTAATTATCAGAGCACAGAAAATTTTGTTTAGGTGATTTTATAAAATATTAGGTCTTCTGGTTCATGGCATATAATATTTATACAGTCAACTTTATACTAAAAACTGGTCCTATTATATTTTATAGTAAAATTGTTCTTCCTTAAAGTGTTTTTCACTATAGGTCTGTTTTTCCCCCGTTTTTCTTTTTTTACATCGCGGCTGATCGCTTTAGTGGCGATATTTTGCATTAATATAACAGCTGGTTACGTACAATATAATATTAAACAACTATTGGATTTTTATTAAAGTCACTAGTCATTATAATATAGGAAACCAAAAAAATTTTGTTTTATAGTTAGAAATAAAAAACAATAATTTTTCTTTTATTACTAACTTACAAATCAAATAAATTAAGTAAACAAATAGTTTCTCGCAATCTTTTCCTGAATATCCAACTTAACTGCTTTACCAAGTAGAAGCTATTAATAAAAAATATCGTTTAATTTTAATACTAATATCGAACAAATTAATACCTGCAATGTTCTTAAAATCACTTTAAAGATCAAGATTTGTAACTGTAATAGAGATCTATTTCAATAAAAGCCTTGATACATTTCTTCCTACACAGCTTTGTTCGTATTGATCACCATTACAATTATGAGTTGGCCTTTTCTTTCAGAAACTTGTATATTATGTTAAACGTATTTTAATGAATTATTTGTACGAAGAAGCTCGTATTAGCCACCCCCTTCCGGCCACCTGTTCATACTAGTTCTCTTTGCGAGAGATATAACAAAGTAAGTTTCAGATACCATGTAGCTGAAGGGTGACGTATCTGACTGAAATGTAAAGTCCCAGCTTCAAATCCGTGTGAAGACAATTAATGCTCGTTTAATTTGAAAAAGTTGACTTCAGGCTTTGACAGCAAATTGGTACTATTAATTCCTCTTAAAATAAAAAGTATTCAAACATACAATTAAAATATAAATTGTTTCTAAAATAAATTAGTCCTAGGGCCCAAGCCTTTAAAAGTTTATGATTACCTAACTCTTGAGACTTCGTATATCTCTTATTTAAGTCGAGTCGGACAACATTTTTATTTGCAACAATTCTTTAAAAACCCGGCAAAGTCATTGATTTGATGCTGTAAAAAAATGTATAACATAAATAATAATCTTTATTTTAGTTGAAAGTTTGTTTTATGTAGAAAGCGAAAAACGTTTTGTCGGACAAATATTATTTGGTCATTTCTGCGCGTCCGACATCCCGAACATGGCAAATTTATGACGTCATATAATTTAGTACCTAACTGCTGATTTTTTCATAATTGTTTATAAAATATATATATAACTAAGTGGTAACCTTGTCCGACAAAGTTTTCGGGGCATACTTGTTGTCGGACTCCTTAACGTTAAGGGTTTCATGCAACCCCTATATTTATGACCTTTTGTCGGACAAAAATAAGGTATGTAAAGTGTCTTATTTTGTGATCAGTGATTCAATTGTTCGACAAAAAAATTGTGGAAAAGTGAAATTTTTTAATAAATCTATAAATTAATTGTAAACGGGAGGAGCAAGTTCGGTTCAAACGCATTTTCTCAGTTACTTATATAGTGCTAAAGGTGAAAATTGATTAAAATATTTTTTATAACATTTAGGAAGGCATAACTAACCCGTTTCCGAAATTTGTCTTCTGCGTTAAATTTTATAGTTCTTTATAAAATTATAAAGGGTCTGTAAATAATTTTCAGTTGAAAATGTTCACTACTGTGGATTTTTTTTTTTTTTTATTAAAAACGCTGCATCACGTTCTTCATAATACGACTAAGATTTAAAAACTAAACTTTCATCTTAACTAAAAGAGAAAAACACTCAAAATGTTTCAACGCACCATCCCCTTATATGCGTACGTTATTACAATGTTCAGTACATAATCAATAAACATGTATGGGTAGGGTTATAATATACGTAATGTTATCGGATCATTCAGTGATTCAGTGAGAAATAAACTTTGGCATTTCTATAACATGAGATAGTCAAAAAAAATTTAGTCAAATTTACCAAATATTTTAATTAAAAATACTAAGTGTTTATTAATAATTTTATATTTCATCCCAATACAAAATTGTTTGGTTATACTTAATACAAATTGTGATTGCTTTAACTATAAATGAGGACTATAATAGAGAAACAATTTAAATTAACATAATATTGGGGAGTACATTTATAAAACATACAGTAAATTTTACTTGTTTTTTTTAAAGTATTATTGAATATGAAATACGTGTAGTAAATATTTTGAAACTATTTTAATGGTGCCATATATGACCTAATAGTAAATTTTTAGTTTATTTTACCAAATTTATTGTTATTATTGTATGTAAAATAGTATTTTAAAAATAAATAATTAATAAGTGTTACCATAATTATTACAATTATTACTATATTTATTTAAGTGCATCTAAATTTAAGTTTTCTTTAAGTTGTTTGTAATTATTATAATTATTAATCTGCATCAGATTCTTCACTGTTTGAGTAAATAAATATGTATTGCGTGATAATGAATGATAGTATCAACATTTGTTATTAACTATTAAAATTTTAAATGTCTATATCTTGACATTTTCTTTAACAAATTTTATTTGACAATTTCTTTATAAGACATGTTCTACTCATCGAAATCTACAAAATGGTCTCTAAAAATGTTTGTTTAAAATTTACATTTTAACGCGAAAAGAACGGATTAGATTTACACGTACGGCGAGAGACAATAACAGAAGACCACCTGCCTCTTTCTTTCCCCTTTCAAGTCATCTATGTGAAAATCTGAAACCACTGCGATACGGGTAAAACATTTATTTTATGCCAAGTCCGATAGTTTACTAAACCTTGACTTATACTGTAGTTATAATAATCTTGAATTTAAAAAAAAATAAATAGAGTAAATTATTTAAATATTTTAAAGTGAAATATAATAACTCGACAATACATAAGCACCGAAGGTTTTAACCGCTAGAAATATTAATAATAAGTATAAACTTTTTATTTACACTAAACTCTTTGTAACATCTAGACTGATATCCAATCTCATCATTTTCCCAACTCTGAGGCAATAAAACTTGATTGAATTATGCATATGGTACTTGCCAGAGGTTAGAAATTCGTTGAACAAAAGACATATTTCACGAAAAAAAGCTTTAACTACTTCCCTTTTTTGCCTAAATTGATGATTGAATCACACAAATAACGACATAAAAACATCTGTTTTGCTAAATTTTTAGAGCACAAACCCGATGCATGAAAAACTAACTTTGATAAACTACTAATTTTCGGAGGTTAATAGAAAAATGACGGAATTTTACAAGCATGCTAAAACGCTTTCACTTATTGAGAGAAGATATGTTTTTGGAACAAATTACAAAGACAAGTAATATACCTGGCCTATGGTATGTACAAGGTAACAGTCTCATTATATATTTATGGCATACGATTTGGATGGATTGCAAATGTGGTTTTCTTAACATTAAATGGTGCTTAGTATTGAGAATTTCCAAATTTATATTCTTTTATTTAAAAACGAAGTGGTCAGTTATACCACCCTGAAATAAAAACGTTTACGATTATTATAATCTTATAAGCTTACATGAATGTAAATCTTATAAATTGATATTTAAATACAGTATAATAATTACTCAATATTTATTCATTTTATATAAATAAATTTTTGTCAGTTTCTATATAATGATTTTTTTTCAAATATCCAGATAATATTGCATTTTTAATATGTAGAACTAATTAATGTAGCTACTTTCAATATGTTCTAAATTCAACATATAAGTATATTTTTCGTTTGTTTTTTTTTCGAAAATCCCCAATATTATTGTCGGACAAATGGTTCAATGTGTTTGAAATATTATTACAAAAAATATAAAATAAAAATTAGATGTTAGGTCATAAATATATTGATTGCATGAAACCCTTAACTTAAGGCGTCCGTCAACAAGTATGCCCCGAAAACTTTGTCGGACATGGTTACCACTTAGTTATAGATACATTTTATAAATGATTCTGAAAAAATCAGCGATTAGGTACTAAATTTTATGACGTCATAACTTTGCCATGTTCGGGGTGTCGGACGCGCAGAAATTACCAATAATATTTGTCCAACAAAATGTTTTTAGCTATAAACGTTCGATTAAAAGAAAGATTATTATTTAGGTTATATATTTTTTTACCGCATCAAATCAATGACTTTGCCGGGTTCTCAAAGGAAAACGCCCCGCTACCGAGAATTGTTGCAAATAAAAATGTTGTCCGACTCGACTTAAATAGTAGATATACGAAGGCTTAAGAGTTAGGTAATCATAAACTTTTAAAGGCCTGGGCCCTAGAACTAAATATTTATACATACTTGTATTAGTAATACCCGTAGATATGAACTAACTACATCTTGACAAATGTAGGGCACGTAATGAATAAAAATGTTAGTTTTGAAATTGCATTTCACAAAATCATACTTACTTAAATCTTTTAGATACGAATATGTAATTTGTATGTATTGTTACGAACATAAATCGATAAAAAAGGGTATAATTTATATAATATATAGTTTTTACACGGCAAATTTTAACGATTTGTAAAATTCAGAAAATACACTGTTTTACTGTAGTTAAGTATGTTTTACTGTAATTAACTATGTTTTACTATAATTAACTATGTTTTACTGTAATTAA
>JAGFPH010000533.1:62002-80282 GCA_018207615.1 Philaenus spumarius
GCGCCTGGTTGAACGCTTGCCTTAAATCTAAGCAGGTGTAGAAATTATGAGGCGGCTGGTTGAACGCTTGCCTTTAAATCTAAGCAGCTCTATTACTTGTTAAAATCTGAAATAGTGATGCAGCTGGTTGAACAGTGCCTTTAAAAAGTCGAAAGTCGTTGATTTAACTGTGTATATGTATACCTTACAAGTGGGTTCCATTAAAATTGCGAAAAAGTGTTTATTTTTCGGAATCAATTATCATTTTCCTCGGTTTTACAACCTGCCTTTGTCAAATATAATGTCAACAAAAATACAGTTAAGTTAAAATATTAGATGGAAGTGGTAAATGTACCAAACAATGTACATGAAATGGACAATGTAAATGGTTTACGTGTGAGGTTTGGTGACAAAATAAAGGCGTTATTGAAATAAATGAGTTAGATTACTTACCTGACCCTTTAAATGATAATAACAAGATCACTGGTTCCTAGCACTTATCCGTAATTCCACTAAAACAGATATATTAATAACATTATGACCAAGTATCTCTTGCTTATCTTAGATTCAAATTGGTTAAACTTATGTTTTATTGGAGTAGGTCTCTGAATTACGTTCTTATATTGTTACTTTTAATCGACACAGGCAATCTATATCTCACAAGCATCAAGTCAATGACTGGTAAAACCTTGGGGACAAAATATTTGGCTTGATTCCCCACTAAAGTTACTGGCATTATATAACTTAACCTCTTACACACTCCTTCATTGACATAACTCGTAAAGTTATGTATTTGTGTCATCTTCTAAAATACCCTTACTTTCTCATGTCCTGGGAGAATCACCTTTACTGTTCTAGTTGCTTTCTTCTGTCCATTGTCAATTGGTACCCAGTAAAGGAGCAAAATCCAGTTAAGGTTTATGGAAGAGAGTATGAATGAAAGAAGGCATATTTTAGATTTTACAGTCAGTACCTAAATTTCGCTTTAAATCTTCTCCAATAGGACCACTATTACAATACCGGCAAACTCATTACAACTTGAATTTATCGAAAACACTACAACAACAAATATCTCTCTTAATAATTCAAATCTAAGAATATTCATGGAAATTTAAGTAATAGTAATGAATAGTACGTAAATAATTCTGCTCAGATTCGACTGAAAAATACCCAGATACATTTGTTATACATTTTTAATCCACAAACAAATCACAAGAATAATTTCTAATAAACGTATTTACATCTGCGTAATTTTCGCTCATGGTTAATTTCAAATTTTTTACGTTGCACTGTTTCATGAAAAGTAATTTTAATTACTTAATAGGATTATCTCGTCGTTTCTTATGACATTTTTACGATAATTAGCGTTCCATAATTACTATCATGCCATGACAGAGTGGGTGGAGGGGAGAGACAAGGCCGTCTGTCGAGTTAATTTTGCTTCTATAATATAAAAGTGTCACATTCGAGAGAAACTACCACTAACAGGTACTAACAGCTACTACCCAAATCAAACGAAAATGAAACTTTATTTTATCAACGTTTTTTAATAATTAAAAATATTAAAGAGATTACGTAGTGGAAGTAAAAATAACTTAAGTTCGAGGTTTATGTGTCAAAATGCATGGTTTATGTGATTCCCATCACGATCTAAGCCCTCTATTAGCCGAGGGCAACAAGTGACGCAACCAGTGACGCCATTAGTAGCCGAATAGATTGCGGAGCATTGAATCAATTGTTGAGACCTATTAGCCGAGGGTAACTAGTGACGTAACCGAGTAATTGGTGACGTTCAGTTGCTCAACTCGGCAACTGACAGGGGAACTTTTTGTTGCCCAACATCATGTTGGGGTATTATAGTAAATGTAGCCTATTAGCCAACGTCACTGATGACGCCCCTAGTATCAACTATAATTATGGAGCTTAACATATACACGATTTTAAAATAATTCAAAAAAGTATCAGGATTTCTTTGCCAAATAATATAATATAATGAAATACTGTAATGTAATGTAATATTTCAATGTTATATTTAAAATGTCACTTGTGGGGTTCTTTTTTGGTTTAAGGTTGGAGATCTTTAGGACCGATTTTCATGTGATTTGTTTTAAATTTAAAAAATGTTGGCAATATTATCAAAAATGTATTAAATTTTATTTTTATCATCGTTAAATTTATAAGGGCAATGTTGATTTTTTTGTTTTTTGTGCTACAGCCCTATTGCTACATATTACTGAAGATCTACAGAGCCAATTGTCGTACGATGTGTTTTAAATGAAAGAAAATGTTGTCATTATTATCAAACAATTTAGAAGAGTCATTTATTTCATCGGCAAACTTATAAAGACGTTTAGGGAATTTAGGTTACAACCCTATGACTTTTCAGCCGACCTCAGGGGACTTTTTACCTAGTATTTAATATAATCTAACAACTCGTAAAAATTGATTTAGACATGCGAAAGTAATTGATAAATTTACTGTCGACTGCACACAGGACGTCAATGTGTAATATAAGCCTGTAGTCATTATAAAGACTATTATTTGATGTTTACACGATTTCCTAATTCTTCGTTTTATCTCTTTTATTAGCAAAGTTTGGATAAGAAGTTTTTCATTAGGTCGTTTTTTTCAACTGAACTGTTTTCAGTACTTTTCAAAAGTGACTGAACCAATAATATAACTTGAAACACTAAGTCACCGGTGGCATCACTGTTTGCTAGTAACTTGATTCTGTCGGCTAATAGAGGCCTAAGTAATAGCCTGAACTTTTACCTGTTGGGTAACAAAGTGGCGTTTTAACTAGATCCCACTAGTTAAATTAATTGTAGACTACACTCCCCCTCCCCTGCATCCTCCATTCAGTGTTCAGAACCTGGTTTGTCAACACGTGTTTGCGTTTGTGCATTTGTTATATTTTAGTTTGTGTTTTTATCTGTGTTTTGACTTCTAAGTTCTGAGATCCGCAACGTTAGTTGGATAAGGTTATTGGCTTTAGTACAATTTTATTATTTTAGCTTTCTTTAACATAGCCCTAGAATTGTATCCATGCGTTCCTGTAGTTTGAATCACTTGGTTATGGGGGTCATATTCCCGAAACGCCGTTCATTGGTTGTAACAATTAAATGATGACAAATTTCTGAATAATCAATTATAACACTGAACATCAAGTATTACCAAATTATACTTTAAACAGAGAATATGAAATGTCTGCTCCACGCTAAATACGGGTTTTGAAGGTGATGGGAATCAATCAAAGTCCCTTGCCGTAAGGTTAGTAGCCTGTCCTTTGAAACCACTGGTATTTAAGAGGCAAGTTTCATGCTCGGCAGAAACAGTTAAGTCCCTAACAATGGAAAGATAACTTTTTTGCCATATCGTACTTGATTTACGTTCACCGCATTCTGTGTGTAGTTCTAAGGATCAAGGATGACATTTCCAATTACCGCACACCAGAAACCCAGAAGTTACACATTCACTTTGGAATGGTTTCTCAAAAATGATGTCTGGTCAAGTGGAACCAAGAAACCGAATTGTTTGTTTATAAGTTCATTCATATAAATGTAGCTTTCATCAGAAAACCACACATTAAATACAAATTCCAGAGCATGATATACTAATATGGTAGAACAGTAGTTACCATTTCACTTTTATTAGCATTTTTCTAATCTTAAACAATCTCAATCTTGTGAAGAAACCCACCAATTGCTTTAAACATTCACCTCACTGATGTATGGTCAATGTTCATTTTCAAGAAAGTTTGTCGAAAACCCTGCAATACTTGATAAATAGTCATCCTTGATTTTCATTATTTTTGTTACTGTAATTGGACGGTTAGTACAACCTTTAGGTTTCGTTTTTCTACGACTTTGAGCATTTACCTTGTTAGTTGGTGCAAGTAGTGTTCGTCAGTTTTCTCTGATTTTGTTAATACTGTTTTTACTTCTACGCTGCTTTATCCAGAATCAAAAAGCAATTCTATTTGTATAACAACAATAGCCAACGTGATCAGCTGACATAAATACATGGCATAATATTATTAGTTTCAGTTTGGCCCAAACTGTATAATTTCAAGAACTACAATATATAAATAATGGTTTATAACAGACTTAATACTAAATATTTCTGTTTATTTGCTTTGCTGATAAATATCATTTCTATATTAGTACTGTATTGTGTATATTATTGCTGTTTATACAATTCTAGGAAAAAGTGTAATTTTTTTTAATATGGTTGTTTGCTTATTTTTTCAGTAATCAATAAAACTCAATTAATCAATAAAAAAAATTTATTACTTTAGTAATTAAAGTCAGATACTAATTTTATAATTTCAATTTTTAAAGTACTATATTATATAAAATGAATAGTAGTGAAAAATAAATATTACCTGTTTTTCAAAAAACTGAAGTTGGAACGTTGTAATTATTATTGAAATGGACCGTTATATTTTCTCCAACATTACTATCTACGTTTTTTTTCCAATATAATATAAAAAGTTACAATAGAAAATAATACAAATTCAAATAACAGTAGAAACATCATTAATTTTCTTCTGATATTTAGGAATTATGCCAGAAATAGTAGAAAACAAACGTACACAAATTGTGTTTGACAAATCTTGAAATATAACAAATTTTGCATAAATATAATGTAACAAATATAATAAATATAGACACATAATAAGAAAATGTAAAACACAAATTTTTCGTTGCATTGTATGGAACACACCGCACAACTTGTAAGGATCGCAGAATATACGTGAAGATTTGAAAATCAGAATCCAGCTTCTTTAGAGCGTCTTGGGAAAAGTCTTGTTGGATACAAAATATTAATCGCCAAAGCCTCATCCCTCTACCCTTAACCACGTGTCAAGAATTTTAAGCGCATGTGATCAGAAATGCTCTGTGAGTTCCTTGAACAGCTACAAGACGTCTCTCAGGGCTGTCATGTAGGTTAGGCTACTTTGTGAAGATAGCTTACATTAAATATTGATACAAGTAAATTATAACAGGCAGTTTATGCAATTCTTCACTTTGTTTTTCTAGAAGGTACATTGAAAAGGGATAAATCCTTTAATATTTCCTAAAATATTGAATGATTGTACTGAAAGATTATTTGGCCAGTCAATGCATAGATCAAGTTAAATAATTTATTTAGGTAGTAATTTTATATGGTAATTCGTAAAGAATTCCATGAGATCCGCTTAAAATTGGTCCGCCAGGATAAGTTTTGATTTTGGGGTAGAAAATTAGAAGTATGAGATTTATAATTTCTGCTTTACTTTTCGCTAAAAATTCTATTATCAGTTATTCATTAATAAAATTCGTGCCACAGACATCCAATCACACTTATTTTTAAACCCCTACAAATATCCTCCTTCGAACAGTTTTAATCAGGACTTCGTGGTAAAGAAATGATAACCATTGAATTACTACAAATTATTTTATCAACTAAAAACATTTCCGTTAGTAATCCACATTCACATGAATTTTCTACAAACTATACTACTTGTTCGGGTGGGGTACTTATAAAGTTAAAATCATTCACATAATTTTCCGTTTTTACTTAATTAAGGCTTATTCTGATCGCTGAATAATATTTTTCTATTTTATACTCACAGACCATTTAGAATTATATCAGCTTCTTAAACACAATGTTTGTATTTTGTTACAGACTTTATATAACCATATTATTTATGTGTTTCAATTCTTTCTTGTGGGAAACGATACATTAGCAAAAATGTTTAAGGAATAAATCTTTAATATGGGTGCCATCTTACCCAACAAATAATGACGATGTTTAATTACTGCCCTGTATTGGTTGAATCCAGTAAATATAGCTCTTAAGATGGTATGTATGCTGTTTACATTAACATTTTTCATTATAAACTGTTTTTTTTTTAGGATACAAAACGTAAAAATAATTTAACAAGTTATACAAAATACATATTCTTACAATTAACATGTAATTACAATTTATTGTTTTCTCTGAAACTACAAACAACTTCTAGATAAATTAATATTTAGGTAAATACAAACATAACAAGAAAAATTTCTATGGACATTACATTGTCAAAGGTAATTAGTCGAAAAACCTATCCAAACAAATTTCATTTTGTTTATTTCTAGCTGACATGTAAAGAAATATGTTAGGAGGAAACTACTAACGTTTACTGATACATGACATTACTGTAATGAAAACATTTTGAAAAGAGGAGAAATGTTAATATTCTTTATTAATATTAGTATATAATATAATATTAAAACTAATTACCTTAAGATAATTTTAATATATCATTTAATTGATATGAGTAATAGTCAATCAGTAGTTAATCAGAATTTGTGGCACTAGCAGTTTTAAATATAATCTACATAATTAATTCAAATAGGTAAGTAAAATTGCATAAAAACAGTGAATATATATCAAACTAAAGGTTTTTCCTAACGTTTTTAAGTGATATATTCTGAAAGTTATAAATCTTTTAAAATGATTTTTAGGCATTTTAATTGTTTAAAAACAATTTATTTGAAATATACAGCTCAGCTGGTAGAAAATTTTCGGTTTTGGTACAATAATCAGCTGATTACTCTAACACCTCTAAAGTAGAATGTAGGCTATTACTGAGTGACATTTCTATTAAGGCATATTGTATACGTTAAATAATTTGTAATTTTTATTTTCAGGCTAGAATTTTGTTTAGGGTTAAGCTTTAGTCATGCCTGTTTTTTAACATTAAGTTTATATTACAAACTTAATAATTTGATTTAGCTATTTAATACTGTTTAGCATATTAGTTTTAATGCTATGATTGATATTATACATTTATTAAAAATAAATTATAAAATAAGTGTATGAAGGAAGGGGTGGAGTTAAAGATATAAAGAAGCCTTTCATATTCTTATTATATTTGTATGTAATACCTTAACAATTTACTGAATACTATTATACTAGTAAATGCATGGCTGGGGATATTAAAAATTAATTCAATTTCAATTCAATTTATTTTTATTTCCTTATATATAATACAGAATAAATGCATAATAATATCAAGGAAATTGAGCCCACATAGGCTTAGCTTGTGCGTAGGCACGAGTCGCATCTAAAAATCTAAGTTACAACAAGGAAGACATATTTATTGATCTATATTAAAGTATTATAATATAAATACAATAGAGGTAGAGTAGAATGGGAAGTGCCAAACGGAGGAATCCAAGTCCATATCGGACCAAAACAACCCGGGTCAACAAATAGTTACTGCAATATATAATAACTATTATATATAAGCATTATAATATAATAATGCAATAATATAACCTTAAATCAGAATAAATAATGTGGCAACATAAAATTATAATTACAATTGTTCAGCCACAAGGAAATGTTTTTTTTTTTTTCAACTATAATAGGTTTTTTGAGCATATATTTAAAAGTATAAATATAAGCAAAATTTAAGGAAACACCATTTACTTACATGTTCGTTTGTTTTACATCTCCTTATTTTGGTGTCGTTCATTATTTGTAAATAGTTTTATATTTGTAATTACAAACAACTGCGTAATTGAAACCTGTACAATGGGTACAATTACAAACAGCCACATATTCGGTCACAGTTAGCTCCTGCTTGTTATTCGTACGAATTATTGATGTTAGGTCCCTGGATTAAATTCAGCTTACACCTACAAACAAGAGCGGGCCGAATACTCTATAATACTATTTTATTCAAGATCGGAAAGCATGTAAAATAGTAATTCCGCTATCGGTGGAAGGGGTAGGGGAAGGAAAGCTCTTTCTTACTAAGGAACACAATTTATGGTATACTGATCCGAATTCATTCTGCAGGGTGGTGGAATGAAACTTCACGAGTTCGGGGAATTGAAGGTGTCAGAATAAAGAAAGAGAGAGAGAAAAGGGAGAGCGAGAGAGATGGTAGGTTAAGGGGCCAGGGAAGAGACCCCACAAAGACAATATTTAAGATAGGACTTTCATTCTAGTGATCGTAAAATTTGTAAGGGTTCGTTTCTCCTTGCGATTCCATTTATTTCTTGCAGTAGACCATATAAATATAAGTAGAGAAGTGTCAAGCGTATATTGAACGTTCCAGTCCCTTAACTCTGAGTTAGGTCTGAAGGTTTCTTAAATTACTGCTTAACTAATCTCATAAACAGAAAGAGAAAATTCAAGAACTGTTACCAAAGCAGTAAAATTAGTTTTAAACTACGAGACATCTCAACTATTAATGTTATCATCATTCACTTAAAAAGTAACTTGAATTGAAAATAATATCTAAAATTAAGCTAAGATATGCCTGATAGGAATGCTTGATGGTACTGATTGTTTATATTTTTTATTTAGATTGATTTGTTTCTGCGATAAATAGAGTATGAACTTTAAATTTTACCGATTTAGGTATAAAATAGAATGCAGATCTTTATTGCGAAAGAAACAAGTTTTAACAACTATGTAAAAGAAATGAATTTTGGAACTGAGTCCAAAGGCCACCAAGTATGTGATTTCCCTATTATTCAATTAAGAATTGTTCTGCTCCGTTTTTATAACTATAGAATAAGTATCATAATCTAGTTTTCACATAGCTTTTAACCTTAGGCTCACAAGTTTATGATTAAATTTCACTTTTAAAGTAGGTTTCGCTTCATATTTACGCCCACAGAAACTTGTAAGTCGTGAGCGAGTAATTGTATAAACTATCAGTAATGAACTTCGAGTGTCAGTTTCTTTGGGTTTTATTGGATTACAGACAGTTCCTCTCTACTGTAGACCTAATATTTCTTATACATTTTTTGTATCTCCAATCAGACTATAAATAATAATTATATTAAAATTATCGTTACAATTAATTGTCAAATTTTCGTATTCCACACTTTGGCTGTTCATACATTTTCGAGTGTTTCTTTCTTTACATTAAACACTCATAAACTTAAAGCAATGAATACTTAACACTTAATAGCGTTAAGTATTCATTGCTTAAAGCCCCTTTCACACTATTCGGTTTTTTACCTTACGACAATGTCCGTACGAATCGATGATACATTGAATCAAATATGGGTATTTTCACACGCTTTCGGTTGCCATTCAGATGCTAGGGACGACCGAATGTCACTTTCAGAGCCATTAGGAGTGGCGGATGAACCCCATGGTATTAACAGAATATTCCTTCTATATTAATGTCCGTCATTAAAATAAAGCTAATACAGTACTTAATCAGTTATTCCTTTTTACAGTATAGTACGGACTTTTCTTGCAAGATTTACGCCTCACAACAATAATATAAACATATAGACCTATTTATTATAAAAATCTAAAGTAATACAATGGATGAATTTGGCTTTCAGTTTTCCTTTTACCAATTTCTATGGAAAGATCCGTGAAATACATCACTGTGTTAATCATAATATGTATTAATGTTTTATTTATTTATTTTTTTGCAGTATTGTTCCAAATAAATTTTGTACACAAAATACAAATTTAGACGGCATGATTTCCATTAAACTTTGATAAATAAATCTCAAACAAATTTAATCAAATATCCCAACTTCAAAAAAATTATTTCATACAAGATTCGTTACTCTTCACAATTTTGTAATTCCAAAAACATTTTGGATAACGTCAAGAATATTTTGTTTAAAACTGTTAGAAATATTTTTGCCAGTGAACCTCGAATCCGTAAATAATAGTGTTCTCTCAGAAATAGATTTTTATATTTAAAATTTATAAATTTATCTAATTAAGTTATTGTAAAATGTAATTTAAATCTTATACTGCAAACAAATTTGAAAGTTTGTGTACATTTTAAACAATACTCCAACTTAAAAGGTAACTTAGATTAACGTATGTTTCACTTAAGATAATAATGAAAAGTTAATATTTTGTTTTCAATAGTTTATTTCATTTCCTTAATAAAGAAGTGTCTTTATATCCAAGTTTTATTTATTTATTTGGTACTTACGTATTATACCACTATTTTTAGATGCTTTTTATTATATACTATTTTTAGTAGTAACCTAGCAACTAAACATACTGTGACTAAATACTGTAAGATTCATGCTTCATACAAATATACCAATTCAAGAAACAAAAGACATTCTGAAAACACGCCTCACTGAAGAAAACATATTAAACCAACAACAAATCATTGAACTAACTGACTTATTAACAATAGTATTGGATCAGAATTATTTTACTTTTGATGGTAAATATTTTATTCAAAAGGTTGGTTTAGCTATGGGTTCTGCACTTTCTAGTATATTGTCCGACATCTATTTGAACCACTATGAGAATACAAACTTGTTGTCTAATGTGAACAAATCACACTCCCAAATCATATCGCATACCAGATATGTAGATGGCACTTTTATAATGTTTAATGGCTCATTCAGACAAATAGAACACCTGAAGAATTATATGAATGGCGTAAATAAATATATTCAATTTACACGTGAAGCAGAAGTCGATAATAAACTGAATTTTTTAGATATAGCAGTTATTAAGGAAAAAGACAAATTCCGCTACAATGTTTATAGAAAACCCACAACCACTATCACTACAATACATTCTGATTCACAGCACCCCATATCTCAGAAAATAGCCGCATACAACAGTATGATACACAGATTAATCACAATACCTTTTAATAAAGACGATTTTAACGAGGAACTTACTACTATTAAACACATAGCCACAGCCAATGGTTTTAAAAGTCAAATGATTGACAAACTATTGAGCAAGAAACAGAAAAACTAACAAGACCACCGCAACATAAAGTTAAGAAGACGTTCATTGCATGTGAATACGGTAGTATATCACCAAACATATTATCTAATCATTAAAAAAACTTAATCTTACAGTGGCGTTCCGGACCCACAATAATATTAAAAAATTACTCAGCCGTAAACAAGACACACCAATAGAGTCAAAAACTGGTAACTATAAACTAAAATGTGACCAATGCACAAAAGTCTATATATTCCGAACGGGAAGAGCTTTTCGTCAAAGATTCAAAGAACATCTGCCGAAAAGAAATATTAATTGCAACAAGTCAAATTTTGCACGACACCTTATTGACGAAAATCATTCCTATACGGATTTTGATAACAACTTGGAACCACTACATGTATGCAGAAAAGGGAAATATATGGACGCAATCGAGGAATTCGAGATATATAAAGCCTTCTATCTTGATGTGCAGAGCTTATTGAATGATCAGCTAAATTTCTCATCGAATACTTTTATACGATACGGCCATCGAAATCTTAAATAAACACTGCCGCCAGATATGATATGAGACTTCAGTTGTCCTAGGGCATTGACACGATACGCACATAGTTCTTCGCGTTAATTTATATGTTTATGTGTTATGTTTTGTCCCTAATTATTTGTTAATTTTAATGTATAACGATCTAGATAGTGAGTGATTATATACTCTGAAGATAGAGCAGATGCTCTGAAACGCGTAAATGCGATTTCAAACAGGAAGTCACGTGGTGGAACCTAAATAAGGTAAAACAGTGTTATTTAAATACTACAAGTTAGAACTTTTGGCTATTTTTTTTCTAAATCTAGGATTTCTGTTGTTTACTAAAACAATACCTAACCTAGACACGTTTAAAAAAATAGTGGCCTCCGTATAACACGTAAGTACCGTTTATTTATAAAAACAATACTATGTACTTCAGTGGTGGGGTGTTACTCCGTATACAGATAATATCAGAGGGAACATAATCCAACTTTTTGTCCTTAAGTTCTGTTTGGAAATTGTCGTACACTTAGTCCAGTCAATGAATGCATTGTAGAATGCATGAATGCATGGAATATGCGATAATTTTTTACTTTAGGACTTTGTTAGGAGTAGTTAGGAGGTAAACATACTAAAAGTCTCCACCCCTGGGAGGTGATCATAAGGCGGGAGGGGTGTGGAAAGGTCCCATTTTTAGGTTTTTCGCTTATATCTCGGAAACGGTGCACTATAGAAAAAAATGAATGTTTCAAATAAAAATGAAAGTTAATTACATTTCCTATAAAATAGTATCTCTACGTACTTGTCGAATTCCCAGCGGTTTTCGAGATATAAGTTATTGAAAATCGACAATTTTCGAAAAAATCGTGTTTACCTTACTCTTTTTGTTAAACATTTGCTTATAATGCCTCCCACGACCGTTACTCAGAAAAATTTTCTGAAACGAAGTTGTAGAGCATTAAATGTTTTTCAATTGTATATACACTTTTGCCATTTTATCTTCAACCAATCAAATGTTATAGAATTTCTAAGATGTAGGCTTCGCTTAATTTCGATGTTCCTCTAGAAATTAGTATGTTAAGAGCCTGTTGCGTTTTAACTGCTGTAACTTGCTATCATGATGAAGAACAATACTTTAACAATGGAAATAAGGTAAATTAAATTGAAACACAAATTTTTTGAAATAAATCACTAGGGGAAACCCATGCGTGCTCCGCACTCCAACCCTGTTGGAACATTCTATGCACATAATCATGTTATGTTTTTTTTTATAATAAAGGTGTAGGATTAATAATAAACCGAAAACTAAGACGGAAATAATGTTAAATGTTCAAATCAAATTATTTCGTATATTTATTTTATAACAGCACTTATAATAAAGGTTAAAAGAACAAGCAAGGCTCTGGTCTACACTTTAATAAAAACCTAACCTAAGAGTTAGAAATACGAAAAATAGTTGCTTTAAAGTTGAAATCAGGTGTTAATGGAAATATTAGAACAAACAGCTTTTTTGCCTCTTACTTTATTTAATTAGTTGTTATGGTAATTCATTGGTCTAGGCATATCCTAAGAATGTTTTCCGACTAAATTTACAAATATTGAAATAAAAAATGTGTTTATCAAAATGAATTATAGCTTATGTTACTCAGGGATAGTAGGCTAACGCTTTTTAGTAGTAAAACTATTCTTTCAATCGGTTCAGTAGTTCCAGAGATTACCCCATACATACAAATAACCAAACAAAAAAACTTGTTTACCTCTTTATAGTATTATAGTATATAGACTAAACTCTTAATGGACTTCATCCACCTTTACTGTTGTTCATTTCATTCTGTGAAATTATTAATGTGTTAGTTGAATACGCCATCAGAATCCATTTAAGATGTATTTTAAATAACAAACGCAACCCATCTATATATATAAAAGACAAATACTCTCACTCACTAAATCACTCATCACGATTTCTCAAAAACTACTGAACGGATTGGAACGAAATTTGGTATGTAGCTTCCTCTAGGACCACAGGTGCTCACTTAAAGAAAGGTTTAAAAAAAATTCGAAATGGGGGGGGGGGGGGGGGTTTGGGGAGTCAAAGTTACTAAATCACTATTTCTCCAAAATTACAGAACGGATTGGAATGACATTTGTTATGTAGCTTCCTCTAGGACCATAGGTACTCGCTAAGAAAGGTTTTCAAAAAATTAAAATTGTAGGGGGTTTGGTGTCGTCAAAGTTACTAAAAAACCATTGAACGGATTGGAATGAAATTTAGTATTTAGCTTCCTCTAGAGCCCTAGGTGCTCGCTAAGAAAGTTTTTAAAAAAAATCGAATCTTTAGAGGGGGTTTGGAGGGGAGGAGTTAAAGTTACTAAAAAAAACACTGTGATTGGAATGAAATTTGGTATGTTGCTTCCTCTAGGGCCCTAGGTGCTCACTAAGAAAGGTTTTCAAACAATGTGTAATTTTAGGGTGGTTTGGTGCGATCAAAGTTACTAAAAATACCCATAAGAAATACATAGTGTAATTTATTATATTTATTGATATATTTTTTTTAATATACATTTAACTTTGATTTGTCTACCCGTGCAAAGCCGGATCGGGCAGCTAGTTTTATACAATTGTTAGGACACTTCACATAGTTATTTTTTGCCTATGTATTTTACTTGTATTTATAATCTCCGCATTTTTCCTTGTACCGTTTATCGTCAACACAAATTAGTTCAATAAACGTTTAGTTAACAGGGCAAATAATGAAAATCTGTTTGCAGAGATAAAGTTGTTATAAAGTGTGCGAGATAACGTCTGTTCACCGTGCCGATGGATTGTTTATGGGGCCTGCCGGTACACTCAAAACCCCATAATCACTAGAGTGGGAAGTCATTAAAAAGCCGGAGAGAATGCGTTTTATATGCTCCTGCATTGAGGGTAGTTTATGTAGTGCATCTAACAAATCACAGGTTTTGATTTAATATCGGAGGTGGTAGTTAGCCATAAAGATGAGATATAGCCAGTGATAATAGAACCCGCAATGGTTACAACTGATTTACTTCACACAAATTGTTAACTCCAATAAAACTGAGTATTTACTCATTGTGTTATTTATGTTAAATTTCTAATGTACGCATTTATGAATAAAATTGTTTATATTATTTATATTTTATTCTAAACCAATAATGCACCATGTTTTTTAAACCTTAGTAAAATAATCATAACCAGAGTTTATTCTAAAGATAATTTTAAATTTACAGTAACACCATGTTAACACAAGTTGTTTGTTTACTGTAATATCTTTAAATATACTTTTTTCAAAGCTTTTATTTCTAATAAATTATTTTGTATTTATCTATAACACATACTTAAAGTCTAAGTTTGTGAACATAAATATGTATATAGTCTACAATGAAAATAAACGAAATATTTAAATAAAACCCCTCATTTACGCTCTATAATATAAACATAAAATAATCAATTAGATTATATAACAAATCTTATACCTCTTGGTCACGTTTAATACAATTTATTACCATCTTTGAAAAAATTGTGTTTTGGCTTTGTTTCAATATTTTTTAAATTGAAATGTGCTTCTAAATATAACAAACGTAAGCAACCGTTTGCTAATCTAGTTGTTCCTAAAGCATTACTAAGTGTCAAGGTATTTGGTAGCTAGCGACACTATCATATTTAGTAATTTTAAGCAAACATTTCAGCGTTAACGACAATTCAAAAAACATCTGTACATTTATTGATAGTATTTGCTAAATAAATTATATCTACCAAATATATTATGTAAGATTATTGGCTATTTGTACTACTATATATATTATGTTAGATTATTTGCTATTTTGACTACCATATATATATTATGTATTATTATTTGCTATTTTGACTACCATATATATTAGGCTATGTAATATTATTTGCTATTTTTACTACCATCTATACTATATAAGATTATTTGCTATTTTGACTGCCATATATATTATGTAATACTATTTGCTATTTTGACTAAAATATATATTATGTAAGATTATTTGCGATTTTTACTACAATATTATTGCTTTTACTGTACAGAAATTGGAGACAAAAATATTTTCCTAAACTCAAAATAAAGATAATGAGTGAAAAAATAAAGTGGTAAAACTATTTACTATATTTAACTATTTTTTGTAGTTACAGTTCACAGTCCTTTTTGTTTTCTTTTTTCTTTTTAAAACAGTTTTAAACGTTTTAAAACAGATAAGGAAACTAGTATTGAGTTAAAAACGTATCTGAACACACGTGAGCCACAGCTCGCGTATTTTTAAATTGAATTAAATGTTCCCAAAGTGTTGTGAAGTGTATTATATGTTAATTGTGAACATAGTGTGTATATGTTTTCATTTAAAAAATTGGCGCGCATCAACGAATGCAAGATATCCAATACAATCTAGGTTTGATCATGCCTGATAAAGAAGCTAAACGACGTAACCTATAAAAAGAAAAAAGGACTGTGAGTTGTAAGTACAAGAAATAGTTAAATATAGTAAAACTAGTTGGCCCGACCCGGCTTTGCACGGATAGACAAATCAAAGTTAAATGTATATTAACAAAAAATATATTATATCAATAAATATATTACACTATGTATTTCTTATGGGGATTTTTAGTAACTTTGACACCCCCAAACATCCCCTAAAATTTCGATTTTTTTTTTAACTCTTACTTAGCGAGCACCTAGGGCCCTAGAGGAAGCTACATAATAAATTTCATTCCAATCCGTTCGGTGTTTGTTTTTAGTAACTTTGACCCCCCAAACCCCCCTAAAATTTCGAGTTTTTTTAAACCCTTTCTTAGCGAGTACCTAGGGCCCTGATCGAACTATGAACATGTTCATCGCACTTTTGAAAGAACATTTGTTGGGCCGACCAACTGTCACATAAAATTTCAACTGTCACCAACTGTCACTTTGTTCCAAATTTCAGTTTACACTTTTGAGGTTGAGAACAATTATTTAGGGAAAATCCTAATATCTTTCACTGTACTATATTGTAGTTTAGTTACTATAATTGATATAATAAGTATGTTCGTAGTAGGCTATAAGTACAGTTCTATGAAAACCTGTAATCTTTTAATTTATCAATCACAACGTATCTGTTTGAACGTGAAACAACTTACAAGGAAAGAAAATATACCATTTACGTAACACATATAAATCTAGATTTCGTAATACATAATATGTGCGACGTTTTATTATTACTGCAATCCTTATAATATATGGTTATTACATTTCAGACTGATTACCTTGAATAATTTAGAGATTAGTTGAATGAGATATGAAATTAAAATATCTAAGATATTAATAGAATTGCGCTTTTAGATTTTAGAAAATATAATGTTTGTTACTATTATGTAACACAAATAAGAAATATTTCAAAATTCAAGATAGCTTTAAACGGTCTATTTTGTTTTAAATGGAAATGTTTGAGTAAGAGTCAAGCAAATATTTTATTTAAATTATCACTTTTTGTTTCACACACATATATTTTATAAAGCATTTGCTTATAAAAGCAAATATTGTCCCTTTATTTATTGAGAAGTCCGTATATCTCCACTGAACTATTATTGTAGAGAGGTGTGTGATGTGGACCATATGTGCCCGATAAACCATACCAAACCTTTTTTTTTTCAAACGCATAGACCTTCACGAAGTAAACTCTGGTGTCAGGATAGCCTTGATCCAGATATTGTAGACATAGTGATATACTCTTGCAAAAGGCGTGGAATTTAGCGTGTTCAAGCACAACCAATTACGTTGTGGCCCTTTCAACACAAATTATTTTCATAAATATGCTAGAACATTCGTTAACAAATTTATCACCTAATTTTAAAAAGACGGAAATATTTTGTGTAATATTTATTATTATAAAACATCTCCACCCTCATAGATATGTAATCAAAGCTTTCCTTCTGAATATCTGTAATATGCAAATGTATGAACTGTACTATGCAACCTAATTTAGAATGCAGCATACACAGGCTTAAATAAATTGTTGTAATATTGTTTATTAAACAATTTTCTTTCTTACCATTTGTATGTTGTTAATGTCTGGTGTTCTATGTTAAATAGCAGCCTGAAGATGCCGTCAGTCAAACGGCGAAACATGTTGCATTAAAAAACAATGATTGTTGAGACCTACGAGGTAAGTATAACCATTTATTTATAAATAACACAATCCAATAGGCTACAGTGTTTTGCTGTAGAGAGGCTACACACACATTTGCTGTATTGATGTAAACGTGAGTTACAAATCAAGACGAAACCCATTTAAGCAATGTCTTTGGAAATTTGTATAATGAGATTTTATATTACACTATGTCAATCGATGTTTAGTTTAACACGAATTACATTGGAATAGTATTTTGTCTTAAAAAGCTGCCCAAGTAATTTAGATCTCTTTTTAATTTAGCAAAACCATTCCTGAAGGAATTACTACAATAAAATCAAACAACTATGTTACTTTGGTTTATTCTTTGGGCTTGGATTTTAAATTAACTGTAATAAACACCTGAAATTCCAATTTACAATATTCACCAGGGGTGACAATGTTTACAGTCATAAGCGTTACTGATTTTGAAATTAATTGAACGCAAATAAACAAATAGTGCATACCCAACTACAAGTAAGTAATTAGTGTGTATAATTAGTATAGTATGATGAAGCCAAATATGTTGTGTAAATAGTGTGTATAGACTAATTAATAAGAGTAGTTAACATTCTGAAGTGTAAATGAGATAATCAGTGATATGTGTACTTGATTATGTGCGCCTGTCATAGAGGTGGGGTTGATATTGACAGGGCATAAAACAGTGTAGTATGCCCGGGCAATTGTGCCCCGAGGAGTATGTGTGTGGCCTGAACGACAAGTTATGGCGGTTCTCCGGGGAACAATTCGAGCAACACACGACACTAATTTTAAACAAAACCACAGCGTTAGGTATTATCATATTATAACAGCCTCGCTCATTGCTAATATTGAATCTATAGGGCGATTCACAACCTCTGCCAAACAGCGT
>JAGFPH010000533.1:80292-94694 GCA_018207615.1 Philaenus spumarius
TGAATCTATAGGGCGATTCACAACCTCTGCCAAACAATGTGAATTAATAGAAGGAAACTTTCTTATGTGAGTGTATATTTAGAACGATTGATGACATATTTTAGAAAAATTATCAAGTATTACACCTAAGTAAGAACTTTTATTCAGGTATTATCAAATGATATAAAAAAAACAGAAAAACCTTAAGCAGATAAAATAAAATCAAACAATCTACTACAGACTGACCTAACATCTAAAGTCGATGCTTCTTATTAGGCCAGAAGCATAATAATTATGAACGCCCAATATCCGATTTTAGATAATGCGAGTTGTACTTCTACTCATTAATAAAAGTCACTTATAGAATTATAGGAAGTTACACATTTTGACCACCTACAGTTTTATAAATCAATGAGATAAGCCTACCAGATCGCCATTCTAGTAATTATGAATGGACGATATCATCAAAACGCAAAATGATATGTAAAATACTATCCCATAGGTCTTCTGAGTTTATAACACCAATGAATATAAAGCAATTTTGTTCAAGCCTTGGGGACTTTGTTTTACATGATAAAATACAAATACAAACATAGGAAGGTAAAACATTTGCCTTCGGTAATTTTATTTAACTGTGGTTAAATCCAACAATGACAACAATGACGCCAGTAAAATAACCATAATTCCAGTTTTTCTAGAAAGTTATTATTTCTAAAGTCGGAAACTTATATTCTAGGTAAAACGTAAATTTTCCCTATTACAACATTTTTAGTTCATTATACAACATGCAATTAAATAGACCATTTAGTTACATAACGCTAAACGCATACGTATGTTAAAATCAAAGATAAACCATTACAGTATATAGAGTCGTTCTTAGATAAATCCTGCAAAATGTGTGTTTTATTTTCAGCATTTTAATAATAAATCAAAGAATTAACACGTTCAAAAGATATCAATTACAATAACTTGTAAAATCAAATTAAATATTTGAAATAAATATTAAATTTCAATTTAAAGGAACGTAACAACATTAAAGCGATAATGGGAGATCTAAAATTTCAAAATCTGATGGAATTTAAATTTGTAAATAGATGTAGATACTATGTACTAAATTGTTTCAGATGTCAATTTTTATTTATCAAGGTGTCTAAAACAAAGAAAACTTAGAAAATTTCTTTAAATAAAAAAACTTATTTGGTATATATGTTCGTAAACAACATAGTCATTTTTAGTTTTTCTCCTAATCAATATTCCCGCCATATAAGAATTTAGTTAATTTCTTTAGTGGAATTGGATGCAATACATGATTTTACTATGCTACCATTGAAATGTACGGAATATCCACTTTTTATTTTAAGCAATTATACACATGTTCAATATAACCTTACTTTATAGACGCTCTGAATACCCTTTCTAACTTTTTATCATATATATATATGTGTGTGTGTAGTAAACAAAATTAGGATTTCATGCAAAAAAAAAATGAGCCAATGGCATAGTAAATATAAAACACTACAATTCAGTTTAAAATTGACTATTAAATTCCAGAGCAGATCATGGTTATAGGTTTTTTGATTAATTGCCTGATTAAATTCCACCAATATTTCTCTTAACGATCATTCCCCCCAAGTGACAAGAGTTGGATGAATTTCGACTAAGCACGCATTATGGGCAGCTTGTTAAACAAGGAAGGGTGTCGACCGTGTTTAAATTATGAATCATTTCGAGAGAAATACAAATAGAGAGCAATGTCGGTGTAATTGATGCCTTGGCAATAACAACAGCTCGCTTAATCAACCCTTGCTTTATATACAATTGACGTCCATTTCCAATTGAACTTTCTGCTACTGCCATTTCAATTCATTTAAATTTCTCATGCATTTAAAATGATATCAGTATTACAAGAACGAATAATTGTCCACCTCGCCAATGATCGGATGGATAGTTTAGGGTTTATTTAGATGAATACAACATACTACGTAACAGCTAAGACGACTGATTTCATTTAACTTTTATTTCGGTTTCGTTTATAATCGAGGTATTAAGGTTATTTAAAACAATGGTAAAAAACAGCTGATGAAAGAGTATGAACAATGATGAAAAATCATTTGCAAAAAAAAATGTGTTACGAAAACAAGAAAACGCTTTTTGTATTGATATCCGGACGAACGAATATGCAGGAAAGTAAACGTGTTAAATATTTAAATAACCTCAAAGAAACCGCATTGCTTATAGAATGATAATTCAGGCCGTCCGCAAACACCTCAAGTGACTGAAACTAGTTTAGAACTACTGTAACAACCAACTGTGCAACTTTGTGACAAAATTACGTAAGAATCTCTGTTACTGAGGTTACACATACAACTGTCGTATATATGAAAGACGCTCCCAATCATTAAACGTGTTTCAAGAAAGTGTAAAGTTTATAATCTCGCTTTTTTGCCAAGAAAATGATAACTGGAAATGCATACGTGACCAAGCTAATTGAATGGCTTAGGTAAAATAATATCATGTGAAGAGGAAAAATGGAAAATGGAAACTTTCAACAAGGTGACGTTTCACTACATTTCCATCATCGAAGAGCGTACCTTAATAATGTGCCGCAAAAGACAATTTAACAACAAAATTTGACTTCCATGTTGTCCAGATTTACCGAGTGGTTATTTCATTGTGAATACATCAATATCTTAGTTATTTGCAAATTCCTCAAAAAATGCATGACTTAAAACGAATTATCACCGAACCAGTAGGCTCGATATCTGTGTAATGAAGTGATTTTTCACCTCCATAATTTTTTGTATAAGAAGTATTAAACAGTGATTTAAAAGTAATTAAACCTTGCCTTCCTCTAATAAAACAGGCCTTATTAAACTCAGTTAAGTAACTAGAATCGTTTAAACTGATAAACAAATAGAAATATAACCATGCAGCAATATCAAAGTCTATCCCACTAGTGGCCCCATTGCAGCTCAGTATGACTTCTCAGAGCGCCTGGATTCCTCGGCCTGCGCTGTTTATGCCGGCTCCTGGTGTCAGCGATTTCTTTCAGAGATAATTCATGGTATTATCCGTTTCAGCTAGCCTTCACTTATCTCTGATTCCCTAAATTTTGTGTATGCCACTAACACTTTTCTGTTTTAGCTAATTTTAGATTGCTTCTTGCGGTCATTAGGGATTTTCCCCAGACGCTGCTACGTCCTCCCTGGTGAGCTGTTTGGGGAGGGGGAGGTGGTTTAGTGGGTATGGGTCCTTTCGGATCGAGCCCCACAGTACCTCTTCTGGCGAGAGGTCTGCGTAAGAAGCATTACACACCTACAAAAAAAAAGTATGGCAATGATGTTTTCGGCATGGGTCTTGGTGTTTCGTTGCTTGCCGGTCTCGAGTAGTGATTTCTTCATGCATGCCGCTAACATTTTTGTTTGTTTCAGCGAGTTTTAGATTGACTCTTGCCCTTAGATTAGGGACTTTCATTAGACGTTGCTACGCTCTCCCCAGTGATCTGTTTAGAGGGAGGTGGTTTAGTGGTTATGGGTCCTTTCGGATCGAGTCCCACAGTACCTTCTCTTGCGAGAGGTCTACGTAAATGCATTCCAACACCTACCAAAAAATAAAAAAAGTAGGAGTCACTTGGGTTCCACCAATCCAACCTTCCCGACTATACCGGCGTGTTTAACCGATAGTCCTACCGTTAATAGGTTATTACCGGCGTGTTGAGCCGACTAATCATCCTCTTGACTATAACGGCGTGTTGAGCAGATTGACACACCTTTTCCGAAGACATCTCCAGGCGAACAGATCCAGATAGACTTCAAATACTCTAAGGCTAACAACAGACGAGACACCGGTGTACGGTACACTAGTGTACGGGACACTAAATGTACTATCAATTAAATGTGTGTCAACAGATGAGACACTGAGTAGCGCGCTACCAGATTCTGTGGCTCTACGGTGTCTCTCCCCGCGAGAAGCTGGGACATCGGACAGTGTCCCGTACACCGGTGTCTCGTCTGTTGTTAGCCTAAGGATCAACAAGGGACTACTCTTATTGATCAATGGCCTTAATTTACCTAAAATGATATTAAAGACACTATATAAAAGTGAAATTAAACAGTGGTAGACAGTTTGACATTATCTTTATCAGAAATAATATTTTGTTTTGTATAGAATTGAGAGCAATAATAAAAATTGAGTTATAACTTCTATAGAAGTGCCGAATATTTTTAATTGTATAATAGAATCCACTCTAAAAGAGTTTATCAGGGACGAAGGATATATTTGAAGAAATTTAGGTATACCTTCGTACTGTAAGCGAAAGCAACGTTACATCTGGAGATATAGACCTACTGGTTCGCACTTGGGTAGAGTTCAAATACAGGTTAGAAATTTAACTATTGATGAATTTATTTATCTTTTAAAGTAAACAATTTTAAATAAGGCTTATAGTATCACTTGATAAAGTTTCTATCCCATTTGAAACTACAACAATCCACTACACTCAAGATATATTTGTGTGTGTTCTATTATTCCAAACAATTTTCTAGTATCTGTAAAATGAAAACACTTTTTTAACTAACCTAACCTAATTCAATCTAAAAGTAAATATAAATTTCGTGTGCACCACCATCTTGAAATTAATTGTAAGTTGTTTCCCAATTAAACAATTTTCCATCACACACTTATAAAAATAATTCCCAGTAATTTTGTTTACAACTAAGAAAGTGCATTTATATTTGAATTAATCTCAAAATGTTCGATTTATAATTAGCTTCCTAGCCAGAGTTCAGTTGTTTATTCTAGTCTGCCCACATATAGTATATTTAATATTGAGCGATTTAAAACACAATTTATTAATGGCAGAATCTCAGCTCCAAAATATTAGTAAAAGTTTATCAAAGTTTGTATGTAATTGGAGGTTTCTTAAGATGTTAAAGTTTTAACATTATTCAGAAACACATTGTATAAGGCAAATTCGTTTGTTTAATTGTATTTTACAGATTGATGACGATTACGTACCACCTTTATAACAAAACATTTAACTAAATTCAAACTATGCTTGAACTTAATTCAGAGGAAGCGTATTCATTGTGCCGAGATTGTTTCGTGAATAAATAGCAACAAAGTGATTTATTTCAAATTGACGTGTTGCAATATCAATATATTAAGAAAGTAATTTAATCATATAGTAACCGTAACTTTGCGGTTGCGAGTTTGACGTAACTCACACGTTCTGCATAAATAGCAATCCATTAAAGTTCAATAAAAGTGACAATTTCATGAGAAGGGAAGTAAGGAGGGTGGAAGGATCACTTGCTAAAGTTAGTTTGGTTCTGTCATGTGTTCCTGTCATGATGTTGTCTTCACAAACTAAGTTAACATCTTACTCTGTTAATTATCTACAATTAGTGAGTTGTGAAGCCATCTTTGAATACGGAGAGAAGTTGGAAACAATAAGAGTTGACGAGTAAACTTAACAGCCCTTTGTAGGTGTTGTAACAATCTGGAGAACAACAAATTGATGCGGGTGTGTGTAAATTATTTTATTGTCAAAAACGACCTTGCCTAAAGTTTTATTGGTTTAAATTTAAGCATAATGGTCTAATGTAAGTTCTAAAATACATCGATTTTTAGCTAAAGTGAGCATATTTAACATACTGAAAATAATGAAATACATACCAGTCCTAATCTTGGTAATGTCTGGCAAAATTAGATCCAGGCATTGCACTTTGAGTTATTGAAACTTGTATCTTATTTTACCTATAACTTGTAACATAACATGAAAACTTATTTAATCAAGTAAATTATGATTGTTCATTAACTGCACAGTTCTGTTTAATCGTGGCCTTGAAATAAACGTAAGATATCAACGTAGATAGAACAACTGATTACGTGTATAATGTGTTTACTTCGTGAGGCTGATCATTTTAAATTCCCATACTTAATTTACAGTTTATTGCAAGTTTGCTTAATAGCATGCATTTGTACGTATAAGCGGCTGAAACCCAAAGATCAAAGTGCATTTTATAACCAGTTTTTAGTCACAACTTTGAGCAGTAATTGAACTCCGATTTCGGGCTCTTCTACTTTACCTTGGAAGTACAAACCGTCACCCTTGAAGTATTCAATGGTTTCAACAATTAACCTCCCGTTGGGTAGTGAAGGCATATATTAGGATACCACAGCAAAAAATATATATTCAAGGCATTAGCCTTCAATTATATATTGCTAAATTTTAATTCAAATAGGCACCAATTTCAATCTGCAAACCCAGACTACAGTAAACACTTACTCGGGCTCCTACCGGGTAGTGGATGTAAACGTTTTAAATAAGAAGCAAAATTATGAGTTTTAAGCCCTTCTGAGAGCAACTATATCCTTTTAATAACCGTTGATTATAAAGTGTTTTGCACGATACTGCAAAACTGGAATTCAAGTAGAATTAAATATTTTTTTATATGTATTTTATTTAATTTCTGCTTATGGAAAGATGCAGTTTGTTGAATTTTTTACGTAAGACATGATAGGGGCTATTTTTAATAGAATTTCGGTTTCATCAACTAATCACATCAGAGCTGTTACAGCCATCTATTACTATTATTTTTATTAATTGTAAATAATTCAATGTTGCCTAAAGTTTTTGTCTTTAAATTAAACTTGTATGAGTTTTTGTTTTTATATGAATTTTGCTTCTCCTACTACTTGCTATTTTGTTTAAGGAATTTAGACGTTCTTTGATATTATAGGTTTTACAAGTATTACCGATACTTAAAAATAAATCAATAGACTTCTAAATAATTTACTCACTTGTTGCTTCTGTTAAATCAAAAACGTGTATCTAATTTAAAAAGTTTTATTAATATTTTTGACCTTGATTATCCCGCCCCTCCTATAGCCCCTCCACGCCCTTGCCATTCCACAGTCCTCACGGTAGGTTACATATCAAAAGGAAACACTGACTTCCGTTACCGACTCCAATTAACACTTTCTTTATAAATCGCTGCTTCGGGAGTACTTATTGTGTGAACAAAATAATTCAAACTTCCTCTTTAATTAAAATGGTAATAAACATAATGGAGCCCGGGCCTCTTGAAGGTCCAGGCCCAAGGTCTTGCCCACTCTACCTCCCTGACCTAATGTTGTTATTCTCACATATTCAACTATGTCTGCAACAAAGTGTCTTCCTCACTAAGATAGCTGAAACGCTACGAAATGCTTCATTTGATTATTGGTATTTAATTTACAGCGGAGTTCAACGTCCTCAAAATGCATGTATCCGGTCTGTATTATGTATAGTTTTTGTAAACACTTTTTATAATCAACTTAAATGATTCATGCTTGGTTCTGAAAGAGACCTTGTTTGTAGAGTTTTATACAAAAATTTCAAATTTAATTCGACAATTTGTTTGTCTAAATATTTTAATTGTATGTCTTATGTCCATACACGCAATTCTACAAATCTATAATTCTCCAAATCCCCTACACCTTACTTCCATCTTCAATAAATCCTTTGTAGTTTCCTGTTGCAGATTGTGGAGTTCTGTTGTTACTCGGGTAGGGAAGGGTTCAGGACTATCACAGTTTAAATTAAGTGTTAAGGAACAGTTTTCGGCCGTGTAACTGGAGAGTGTATGCTTTCGTAGTAATATAGTTTTTGTTGTTATTATTCTAACAAATGTAATTTATTATATGTTTGTTCTTGTTTTATAAAATAATTTCATACATATTGCTGGTCTTTTTCATTCGTAGATGGGACTGAAGTTTGTGGTTATTATTAGTATAAAGGTAATTTTAAGTTTTATTTTTTAAACATTTTTTATTTGCTGTTGATTTTCACATATTGTGTTCTTAGTTTTGTGTAGTCTAATTTTTTTTATACTATTTCGATTATGATTTGAGCCATGTCATGTTTTTTAATTTTTTCTCTTTGCATTCACTTTTGAAAAATCATTACATTTATGTATTTTTTGTAGGCGATTAATCAATTAATATTATGAGTTTACTGTGGTAAAGTGATTGTTTGAGAAAATATTGCAAAAGATACAAGGTAGGGAAAATTTAAAAGTTGCTGACCTACTCATCCTGCACTCGATCAGTTTAAATGTGAAATTTTATACCATCGTCTTTGCAACCTTGACTTGGCACCGAGTGAGAAACATCGTTCCACAAAATGAAGGTTTCTTACAACGCAGAACTTTGTAAAATAAGAGAAACTCATGTCCAACACCTGGTTGAGTAGCTTGGCTGCACCGTTTTTCGAATAATGCATAAACTGAACAAAGATGCGAGAAGAAACTGAAGTTGTGATGCCCTGTATGAGTATGTAATCAAAATATTTAACTTCCTTCTGCATAATATCCTAGATCGTCTTCTCTTTTTTAATGTTTTCCATCGTACAAAATAGGCTTTAGATGTAATTGTAAATTTTACTGTGTTCAGAAGAATTGGCACAGTAAAATCGAGTTTTAAACCAATAATTAAATCTAAATATTTAAGCACCATTAATAATATGGAGGAAGTCTCACTTTTTTGGGGTTATAATTAGTTTCGTCAGTTCTGAACATCCGTGTGTCAACAGTCTCCTAGTTCTGTTCTGTACCAGCCCTTAAAACATTCATCTGATTACAAATTGTAATTAAAGAGCATGGTTTACTTCTTCGTGTACGGAATGAAACTTTTTCCTCATATGACATACATTTTTATATTTTTTAAATATATTTTCATTTTGTTTGTCATTTTTTATGGTGTTTAAATGTCATTTCTATTGTGCCTCCTGTAAACTTTCAATAGCAGAAACTACAAATTTAATTGATTCATTAACTACATTTATTTTAATAGGCTAATATTTTTTTACATTTAAATCATACATTATTTCTAAAAGTTTAATTAAAATCCGTTTATGGCTTTTAACAGTTTGTAAAAAAAAACTAAATATTGTTTCCTTCTTAAATTATCGATTATTCCAGACTATCGAGTTTTTTGTGAATTCCTAGGCAATATTTTTAAATCTGTGGAAAATGACAAATGTATATACATTTATCACATTCTTGCTACAATCATGTATTCTACCATGGATCAAATTTTAACGTTTTAAAAATTGTCCATTTTGAAGTTGTTTAAAGGTGCGGCTATACATACACGTCACGTCACGTCACGTCACGTCACGTCACGTCACGTCACGTCCCGTCCACTAACGTCATTTTAGGTAGGGTGGCTATACATACCCGTCACGTCACGTCACGTCACGTCACGTCCAGGCACAAAAAGTAGCGCGCGCACATCTTGGCTTTCCAATCCACTGGGATTAACATATTTTTTGGATTAGCGGGACTCTACTGTAGTTTTTGTATTTCTAGTTTATAACCTATAACTTTTTTTGTCTATATGGTAACAACTGAATAGTTTGAATGAATAATCTTAATAGAATCTTATAATATTAAATACAATTTAAGTTTACAATTCAAGGTTACAAGTACAATAAATTACATCAAAAGGGAATGTAACGTTAATGATTATTACATGTTGTAATTATTTTTCTGGAGATCTGCCGAGCCTATTGTCGGGCGGTCTGTTTTAAGTGTAAGAAAATGTAATTTTATTAATACCAAACAATTTTAAAATGTTATTTTGATTTAATCCGTATATTTTTAAGGGTACTTTTGTGTTTTTTGTTTTGTTTAAGGTTACAATCCCAATTATAAGTATTTTTAGAGAACTAACTGGCAGATTTTATTGCAGCTTGTTAAAAAAAAAGAATAAAATATTGTAATTTTAATCAAAAATGTAAAATTTCATTTTTATTTTAATAGTTATATATTTTATAAGTACACTTTTTGGGGTTTTTTAGATTTAGGTTACAACCCTATTAATACCTATATCTTGAGATTCATTTTGACCTAGGTAATTTTTACTAATTAAGTAAAACAGCCGACCTAGCTTTTTTACAATAAATTTGCTGTAATTTTAAAAGTATTTTGTGCTTTATAACTGAAACACAAAGTTATTTTCAGTTGTAGTCAACTGTCAATATATTTCCATGTTAAACTATTGTTATAAAATTATTATTATTATCAATGGTATCTTGACTTTATAAGTGAGCCTCTAAACCGCAGTAATAGAGTTATAATTTTAGATTATAAAGTTATAATTTAAAAACAAACTTACAAATAATAACACCTCAGCAGTAACAACCAATTGAAGACATAACATAACATAATGTAAACATGTCTTATTGTTGAGAAAAAACAGCTGATTTAGAGCTTGGCCACACAGCTGACTTATTGTTAATATGTAAATATCAATCAGCTGTTTATTGTCACTACACAGCAATATCAGGCATTTGTTATTTATTCTTATTGTTGAACTATGGAAAAACCAAACGAGAGCAATGTCTATTCACACAAAAACTGCATTACCTCAGTTATTTATAGTCCGATTTTAAAAATGTAAGCGTTGTTAGGTTTGGAAATAAATTTTCCAAAAAAGGTTATTCTTAGTAAATTTTTATAGATTTGCCGGTTTTAAAGATATTTAATATTTAAATTTTCAAATAGCCGCCATTTTTAAATGGTATGAAGTAGAAAGTTAAAATTTTGTCTGCAAATAGTTCTTATTAGTTTTATTACAGGTACCGAGTTTGAACTTGATACCTTATCAGGTGTAAAAGATATAAATTATTTAATAAAAAACACATACAGACAGACAGGCGTTAAACGAAACGAGATAGACCCCCGGTTATATGATGATTTATGTTTCTTTTGACTCTATGAACAATTCCCTGAAGTTTGTAGCTTTTATTTGGAAACACCCTGTATATATAACTTATTAAAAATACTCATTCGCAGTTTATGAAAGGAGCTTAATTGAAAGTAGGCTTACCCAATTTTAAATAACTTACCGCAGTGATTTCCAGTATTTCCAAATAATAAGATTTGCAACTTAAAAATAAAATGGTACAAGTGATTCAACTAAATTTGGAGTAAAATGAACCCAAAGTTTAACATCTCTTGTAATTGAATGTTTTTGAAATTGCGTTTTTCCACTCATACTGCGTTCTTCTGCCTTTCTGTCTTGAATTCATTTGTTAAAACCATTGTTAAACTGACTTTATTGTTATAACATGTGTTACTCGTTTATCGAATTATTCAAATTATTAGTATATAAGACTTACCGTTCGGGTATTGAGGTATTATCAAATTGACTCATGTGGCATGTCTGATGTCCCGGTGCGTACGCCAATGTTAGTGCAGAGGAATTTTTTTAAGGGTATAAGGCTTGTCCTTCTCAAAATTAGCCATTACTTATGCTGCATTCTTCTTACAGTCTTTCTAAAGCATGGTGCTCAAATTGACAAAATAATCATTTATATCACCCCCAATAAAGCTTAGGTTTTTTATTTTATGTTATTTTATCTATAAGTTAAGCAAGTAATAAATCCAATGTATAAATAAAAAGTAACTCCTCAAGTTTGACAAAAACTAATTTATTTTTTACATATTAAACTTTTAGATGTGTTTTTGCATTTAGTAAAATCGTACTTAGGGTACTGTTGCACCTTACCCTTAACCAAGATAGGATTGAAAGCGTAAATTCATCAATCGTTAGCTTAAGTTGGTAACCACGAGCTGAATATAAAACCCATTTATGTGATTATATAAGAGTAAATTTATATTTGCAAATAATTTATAAAGGTCTCTATTTGGATATTACAAGTACTCACTGATTTATGTGTATTATGGCAGTAAAGAGTAGCATTAATTTCGTTTTTTTTACGATTAACTTCTTAATTAATTATCTAAATGTAATAACGAATAAAGAAACATACTGTGTTTTACTCTTATACATGTTCTACTCAATAATCCGTTTATAACATAGTAGTTACTGCTATTCATTCAAGAAATATTAGTAGAAAATAAACCCTTTGTTGTACCAATGACTACATATGTTGTCATTGGTTGTACTGGGCTTCAAATTTACTCATGTTTCAATTTCCAAACCTTACTGGGTCAATCATGTGTCTCTTTATCTTTCCCTGTCACACTTGATTTTACCCGGAATGGATAAAGGTATGACAATAAAATTTGACAAAATTATAAAACATGTTACTCCGCAAATATCCCAATAATTAAACTCAAACAATATATGAATTTCGGAGTGTCAAAGTTTGTTACTACAAAAATAAATATTTTAGTATACTCTCGAGTGATATACAAATGTTGTTTGAAATAATTGCTTGAAAATTTAGATAATTTTGTGTATGTAATGTTTAGGTAATTTTGAAAATGTCGCTAAAAGCTACATTCCATCATCTTTATTTTTGTTCTGCTGCTTCATTACAAGGTAAGACACATAACTTACTTAAATAAATATAGGCCTATGCATATTCAAAGCTGTCCTTCTACTTTCTGAGTGTTTGCAGTCTACAATAACATGCCTTGCCATTAAGTCAAATGGAAACTAGGTTAACACTCTTGATCTTGATAACAAATCAATGTTTGGCCACCATAACGACATGATTTCGCGCTGACTGTTTGGCATAGATAGTACTAATACTTTAAGAATCGTTTTAAGTTTCAACATTTGCTATTTTTCAATTTTCATCTGTGTCGAACCCTTCAATCTTGCTAGACTACTGGTTCCAATCATACTTAAAATTTAAACTAGTCTAACTTGTTAATAAGTGCATTTTTTTAAACACTAGTTTATTTCCAACTGAGGATAGATAAAACTGAAAATTGGAGAAACCCGTGTAGTTTGTATGTATAATTCAACAGTAAATACTGGGATACTAAGTTATAAAGGAATGTTCGATGACCGAGTCGTTTCTACACAGGTAGAAAATGAAGAATTAGCAATGAGAAAATTTATATTGAATGGAAAGTGATATTCTTAAATGTGTTTAACGAATTAACTATATAGTCTAAGGCCTTCTAAATCTCTTACTTTTAAAAATTTTCTGGAGGAAGTGGTAAAAACAGATTTAAATTGCAGAATACAAGACACGTTTCAGTTTTATTTTCATCAATAGGATTTTACTGGATATTTTTTTTTAAACGTGCCCTTCAATACAACAATGTATATAACTTGAAGACGCAAGTAAAATTAAGTGAAACTGTGCACGTACAGCCTATGTTTTTATTATATACACCACACTCTAATTGATAAGACCTAGGTTTAAAAGAAAATATTATTTATTATAAATAATTTCAAATAAAATACAAGCCAAGTGATAAAAACATGCATTTGTTTGTTTAAAATACATATATCAGCTGGCAGAAGATTTATAGTGCTGGTTCAATAATCAGCTGTTATTCTAATACCTGTAAACTGGCACGTCAGCCAGATTATCAGTGGCATTTCACTAATGACCAATTTCTTACTTTTGTATGAACTAGTTTGCATATGTAATTTGTAGGTTAGGTTTTAGTTTATGAGTAAACCTAAGTCAAGACTTTTTTTTCAACTCGTAATACATACCGTAAACCTAATAATTTTATTTTAACTTTTAAAACTATTTACCATATTAGCTTTAAGGTTAACACTAACTTATTTTTAAATGTTTGTATCAGACTAAACATCAGTGTTTAAAATATGTGTTTGGAGGTAGCCTCTTCTAAGTACATGAAGTGGTGAACTGGTGAATTATTGGTGGAAAGTGTATGTACCAAGGAAGGTTTAATATTCTACCTAATAAATTATATTTGGTAGAAGTTAAAACTGGTGCCAGTGATAATTAATATGGATAAGAAGTTGCCCATGCTGCGTTTGTATTAATTAAGTTAGACATTTATAGCAGATTTTAATTGATCCTGTGTACAACCAACCAATACAAACACTTATTTAATATAGTCAAATATTATTTTTACGTTTATGAGAACGGTTGACTTTAACCTTAACTGTACATATCTAGAACTCCATTCAGTTTAATTGATCATTAAAACTCTTAGAACTGCATACAAATTTGTTTGAAACATTATTGAATTAATGTTTATATTTTCATAGATTGTTTAGTGTTTAGTTTTAATTCTTACTTATTTTGTGTGTTTTTCAAACTTACTTTATTAAAGCCAGAAGTTTAAATACAATCTAACAAGATGTAGCCCCGAGACAAAAGAGTAGACTACTCAATTATTAGTGTAAATATTTTCTTTCAATTTTTTTATTTTTTATAATTTCATTAATAAATAATTATGTTGAGACAAGCACGTTATAATTTTATAATTAAATTGACTGTAAATATTTTCTATTTGAATAATAGTAATGATTTCACTAATAAAACATTTTGTTGAAACAAACACGTTATAATTTTATAGTTGCATTAATTGTAAATATTGTTTACCTGATTATTAGTAATAATTTCATTATTAAATCTCTTTGTTGAAACAATCACGTTATCATTTTATAATTGCATTAATTGTAAATATTAT
>JAGFPH010000533.1:94704-134822 GCA_018207615.1 Philaenus spumarius
AAATAAACTAAAATCCCTGCCGACATTTGACTTAGATCTGCAGAAACCTATTTTAAACTTTTAATTTTACTATTTGTATTACTTTATCCAGCCTTTATTAAAACAATTATTTGACAATAAATCAAAGTGTTTACAGAATCTTACAAACCTAGTGCATCAACATCTTGAATAACTTTTCAATCAGTAATAGTTTTACTGAAGGTGCAGTATTACTAGTTTATTTTTCAATCTATGTTATTATTTATAAATAATGATATCTTCTGTGTGTTTTTTTAAAATTGTTGAACTAAATAATAAATCACCAAGTATGCCATTTTGATTTACATAACTTAATTTTTATTCCAAGTGTCAAACCCTACTCTTGTTCATTAACGTCTAGTCTAATTTTCTCCAATAATCTCGTTATGCGTCGAAACAAAACCAAATCACACAATTTGTCACACTTAGTAGACACAGACTGGAAATCCCTCGACTTGCACTTTCGTCGATTCAGTTAGTCGAACGAGGAGGGACACAAAAAAAGATCGTAAATAATGGAAAATACAGTAAATGACTTGATCAATGTGGCTACAATTCACCGGGGAATCTCCGTTGCTTCATTTGAATCCTTGCAGAGAAAACAAACGATTTGTCGACGCGGACTAAACAAATTAGCTGCGGACCGGTAGAAAAATACCGGCCCCTGTCACAGCTCAATTTGTATCCGCCACCGGACAGGAAGCTGGGGGAGAAAAACAAACCCTTATCTGCAAAATATATTCACCACTGACAAATTTACCCATTTTTCAATCTGAAGTCCGGGCTTTGTGTCATCTCTTTAAATTACGAATGTACACGTTTTAGTCAAATTAAATGTATTAACACTTTGAAATGATTTCAAAGTAACGAGCTAGCATTTAGTATTTCTGTCACAAATTGTGTTAAAGATACGTTTAATGCATTTAAAAGAGTAATTATATTAATTAACACTTTCTGTGATGTTGACAGATATACAGTATTTGTCTCAATTTCTTCATTACGATTGAGGGATTTATTCCTAATGATTTTTGTAATTCCACACATTTGCCAGATATGTCAGTTTAAAGATGATAACGTATCCTTAACTTCGATATTGTATTGTTTATATATACTCCTTCTGTTCTTTTACTACTTTGTAAGTTTACTATCTTATTTAGGTCTACTAATTTCTAATTATTTACTGTCATATTCATCACTACTTGTATTAAAATAACTACTTTATACTGTAAATCAAAGTAGACAGGTTGCATCACCAAAAGCTGTGATGAAGGTGAAATAGCGGTTTTAAGTTATTTTCAGCCTAATTAAATAAACATATTATCTTTTCAAAACTTTAGTAAAATTTATTATAATATTCCGTATCTCCCAAAGGTCAAGCGGGAGTTGTGCCAAGTCGATTCAGTTTCCGTTTCCTTATGGCACTTTCTCCCGTGGTATGTCTTACATCAGATCAGCTTGCCTTTATTTTTACCCAAGCACTTGTTGTGCCATATTAGGTAGGTAGTAACTGGTCATAGGTTTAACAATACAAACATAAATTGAATACAAAATATGTTTAAGTACTCATTTATAAAGCTCAGATACACTTAATGTTATCACTTTCGTTCTGCAGAATATCAATTAGAAAATCCATCAAAGTAAAAATAATCAAATGCAAATCTGATTTGGTTAAAATCACTCAAAATTACTACAGTAATAATTTTGAAAGTAATGATTTTACTTCAATAAACAAACAATAAAATATCAAGTGCGACTGTTCAATTGTTTAAATTGAAAAAACGAGTCACTACCACTGTTTACATATTTATTTTCTGTATTATTTTTTTAGTTACAGTGCGTATTTTTACATTCTGCTCAATGTTTTAGGCTTAGGCAGTACTAAACACTAAATCACGTTGTTTTATTAGTACAGTAGGCTACATGGTTTTGGCAGACATTTATATTTGTTTAAATTTATTTTACTTTAACATAAAACAATATTATAGCTTACATAGCCTAGAGGTTTGGATTAGCAGCCACCTTATTAATGGGATGTTACTGTAATTTAATTTACCATACCATTATAGTGGCATTAAATTCAGTGACATAGGTGAATCACTGAGATTTTGACCTCCAACACAAGTTGTGCAAATTCGGACCTGATTGCTGACTTTTTGGTATTCATACGTTGCGATATTTAGAAATTAAAACATTAAAATACTACAACAATAATTCTAAAGTATAACTAAAACATTTTGGTATAAAATTCTGGGAAAACAAAGGAGGCCTAAGAGCTAGCGTGAGGCAAGCCAAGTTTATACAGAAGATTGTTGCGCCGTAGTGTATGATGAAGTGTTTATTTCTGGAGTTTACTTATACATTAGCACATCATTATTTAGCTTTGACATTCATTTACAGCAAGTATTATCAAACAGGCTGTTAAAATCGATGATAATTCAACTGCAGAATTGTTTTATCGTAAGTAGTTGTTAAGGCAAACGGCATTTTAAAGCGTTCAAAACAGATAAAAGATCATCAACAAAATTTTTATTGAGTTTTATTAGTGGAATTCAATATTATTTCAACTGTTACTGATTCCGTATTGGATAGGTAAACTAAAATAAACTAATGGTGTACGCTATTCACAATGACTGAAAAAAGAGAACATAAGGTGATAATAGTTAAATTAGCTCTATAAAAGAAACAATCAACCAGAAACACTTGCAGCAGAGTACTGTACACCACACAAGTTTGAGAAATAACAGTATATTTACTGTAAACACAAATCAAAGGTATTAACAGGATTCACAATTGGAAAAAAACCTTGAAGGAGATAGGAAAGAGCTACTATAGATACTGTTTGAACTCAACATGGAAAGATTTCAGACATTCATTGGAGGGTGGACAAGTGTGGAAAATATGGTCTAGCATAGAGATTCTGTATCTAAAGTGTTTAATTTAATTGACTGCCTGTAACAATGAAAGAAGTACATTTATGACGGAAAACAGTACAAATCCAATCACCTCTATGTTTATGCGGATTACACCTTGTTGTTGTACGAAATCTGGATTTTATAAAGTATGTCAAAACATTGCAATAGACGAGCCGAACTGTGAGGTTTAGAATTAATGACGAATATTTTAGAGAAACTTCATTCTAGTTATACAGTAATTGTTATAAAGCAACTGTTTGTAAAAACCATGTCAATTTATATACAGAGTGTTCATAAAGTCTCTTTAACTCCCTCATTATTTTTGTAACTGAAAATAAGTTAACAAAACTTTTTATATATCTTGTAGTGCATAACAGGACAAATGTTTTGTCATTTCTGACCCTCTATGATTTTGGGGGGCTTAGGGGGTAAGGGGGTTAATAATTTTAAATATAAAGGTAGGTCATGTAATACACCATTGAAAAGCTTATTAAAAGAAAAACAGATAGGCGCAAATTAAAGCTTAATATCTTGCTTTAGTTCAAAGTAACGGGTATTCAAAGTTCTTGAAAATAACATACAACCTACTTATTCCTAATATTAACAAATTAATAGCTTGCTTTGATGCTATGATAACAATATCATTTTCCAGAACTTTGATTGACCATTACTTTTAAAAGAAGTAAGATACTAAGCTCTAATTTGAGCCATTGTGTTTCTTTTTTAATAAGCTTTTTAATGATATATTACATGACCTAACTTTATATTTTAAATTGTTTACCCCCTTACCCCCTCAAGCCCCCCAAAAATCATAAAGGTTCAGATATGTCAAAAAAATTGTCCTTTTATGCAACGCAAGTTATATAGAAAGTTTTGTTAACTTATTTTCAATAACAAAAATAATAAAAGGTGTTAAAGGGACTTTATGAACACTCAGTGCTTTCGAGCAAGTTGATCCTGAACATTTAGTTCGTTCTTCAGATTTCTTCGTGGTAAGGTCTAACAAGTTAATGAAAACATTTTCTGTCACTAACTCCCATTATATAGCACAAGTTTTGTATCAAAATCTTCCGGCCAACTACGTCTGCTTATTTCATTTTAAAAGGCTTATTAATAAATAGATGATTGAATTGGGAAGGGATGCAGCCAAGCAGGTTATCTTATTTACTTACAGATAAATCTGAATCTGAGCATTCCTCTTTGTCTGATATGAACTGACTGAACTGATGTTTAAGATCCAATATGTATTTGAGCTCCAACATAAAAGATAACATATTGATTTATGTTACCCTAAAAATACTTAGTAGGTTGACTCAGCTCGACATGTCAATGTTTAATGCAATCATTTTAATTGTGTTTAGTTTTATCTTCATTGCGTGCATAATGAGCGACTTGTGCCCACTCACAGGCTTACGCCCAAGTGGGCATTTTTGTTTCTCAGTTTAAAATATGTAATTTTTGTATTATTTAAGGAAATAAATGATATAAAAAAAATGTTAATCAAACAAAATAGTTAATAAATAAACTGAACTTGAAATCTAAATTTCAAAACTGCTTATCAAAATCAAATAAGTAACTAGAAAACCTATAAAAGTAGTTAACACAACCTTAGAACTATATAACGATTTACTCATAGTTAAACCACAAGGATAAAATGATTTATACAAATAAACCCACTATTATAGTGTCACAAAAAATACAGAGCACACTTAAACTTAACTCTGTTTTATTGCACTAACCTTAATAATTCCAAAAGAAATTAAAAGGGAAAGACACTTTGTAATTTATGTGATGTTTGTGTGTAAATTCGTAAATATGCGTATTAGAATTTGTGTTTGTTATAATTATTAAAGACGAGACCGGGAGAGATGCTATGCCTCTTTTAACAGCTCAGGTAGTAGTGAATAGTAGTGGGAAAACTTTGATACCCTAAAGTGATTTGTTGAATTGGTATTCTAAACTGCGAGAACAGGCTATTAATAAAAGGGTCTTGACTGGGAAAGTAGCTCATTTCTAGCCCGTATATCAAGCTTCTGAAATCTAGAAATTTGATAATGAAACTGTACAAGAACATTATTTGATCAGATGAGACTTATAGATCGAAACCCTTTTAAATAGAAAAACTCATAGAAAAAGCTAATGCTGCTGAGAACGCTTTACTTATATTTCAACAAGAAAAAGTTTGACCTCGTATGAAAGGAGAAACAAACCGAAATTTAAGGTCAACTTCAGGAGGAAGATTGTATGGTTAGTAGCCTACATATGGAAAGTATGGGCAAAGAGTAAACACAGACACGAAAGTTTTTACGTGAAGAAATGGAAGGAAGAAGGAGACGTTTAAGGTAAAAAAAACTATGTGGCCTATTTGGGATGTAAAAAGAGACTTTATGAATATACTCACTGGAAGGTGGTGGGAGGGTAGAGAGGAAAGCATATTCATTATAAAAGAGGCTGAAGGGCACAAAAAGTGGTAACAACTGTTTATAATGCATCTAGGTTCTTAATATTAAGAAGGTCAGATTTTTTCTGCACTTGTTAAATGCCGAGGCTATTTTCCCACAGAAGTCTGATAACGCATGTCTGTTAATAACATGCTAAATTAAAGTAAAATTAAAATATCTACTAGCTGGTGTAAAAATAAATTTGTCCTTGATCAGTGGGTTTCAAATTGTTTTTAATCTCTTCTACGTTATTGAGTCATACTTACTTACAATTTCTTTAAAACGAAAAAAAATAAACAAAGTAGGTATGCTTATCTTTTGACTTGTCGATACAAATTAATAAACTTTGTTTCGCACTGCTTGGTCTAATTGACTTTATGTCAAATGGTTTGAACGACTCTGTTACGCGTTCTACCAGAGCAAGATGATTACGTAAGATGAACCGGTTCATCTAGGAATGAACGAAACTCTCTAAACCAAGACAACACCGATTATTAACTCATTTCCGTCAACATTGTGAATTGAAATAAATAAATCAAATACATTTCCAGGAAGATATAATCATTTAAGAAAACTACAGTACAGAAACCGTTGGCGTTTTTTGACGCGATTTGTGCTCTCATTCTACAGAATTAATAAAATACTAAAATCCAAAATTAAATGTATCGTTATATTTAAGATATATTGCAGAAAACACTGTTTCGATTAGTGTTTATCCCACTTATCTGAAAAACAAATTTCATCGCCAATGGAATCGCATTATTTTCAGACGATTGTGACATGTTTCTAATAACGTACACAAATTAGGCCTACGTTTATTGTTTTTGTTAACTTATTAATAATAACTTATTTTGCTTATAGATTTTAATAAGACTCGGAGGTCTGCTTTTATGTCCTAAAGCAAAATGAACCTCCAGAAAAAGATATCAATAGAGTTGTAAATTACATTTTTTTTAAACAAATTGAACATATAAATATAATGATGAAATTAAAATGTCGTTTCATAATTTTGTATAATAGTAACATCAGTTTCTTTCATTTAAAACAAACCACGCAAAAATCTGCCCTTTAAACCTCCAGAAATAAGTACAATAGGGTTTAACCTAAAAACCCAAAAAGTGTCATTATAAATATAACTATAAATTAAAATGACAATTCATATATTGTTGGTAATAATGACAACATTTCTTTCAATTTAAAACAAACAGCATGAAACTCGACCAGGTAAATCTCCAGAAATAGGTATCAATATAAGGTCATCAAAAGTTTAAGGTTATGCTATTATTAATATTTAAGTAAGATAAAATATATAGGAGGCAGCAACAGTTTCGAATATAATTGGATCCCAGTTAAGATGGAAGGGCGCCACAAATGGTGTTGGATATAATTTGTATATCAGTTGCCAGTTAAGACAAAAAGACGCAACAAACGGCGTTGGATTTAATTTGCATCTTGATTCCCAGTTTATAAAGAAAAATGATATAAACGGCGTTGGGTATAGTTTGTACGTCAGTTCCCAGTTATGATAAAAGGACGCAACAAACGGCGTTTGATATAATGTGCATAATGAGATTTGACTTACGTTTAGGGAATTCATCTTAAAACGGGAAAAAATAAGTCATAAAGTTTTTGTTAATGTTTACTTTTAAAAGACCTCAAAAATTATGTAATTTGACCTTTGTTTCAATATTAAATATCTTCAAAAACCACCAAACGCCCAAATTTTTGTTGTGAACTAGAAATTAAAAAATATTTTTATTAGGTTCTTTAAGTTCGAAATAGTGTAAATGCACTAGTAAGTAAGGTGTAAGTTCATAATATGTGGTCTGATACAAGCTGAATAATGAGATACAGTAGAATATATTTTAAAATGCATGTGTTTATATACCAATAAATAGTTAATACTTGATAGAATAAAACTTGAACACAGAATCTCTCAACTAATACTTTAAATGAGAAAAACTAGCTTTCTTTTCTCTTTTAAAGTAATGTAGACTCAAGGCGTATTAAAGAAGGTGTGTGCATCGAGGAGCGTGAACTCTTCCGGCCCGCGCAGCTACGTCACGTGCTACACACTGAACCGGTAGTTCCGAGCGCAATTGTAAGCTTTTGCTCAAACTGCGAATTAAATACTTTATGGTTGTCTAAAAATTATGTTTTTGGTATCGATGGAAAGGTAATAAAGTGAGCATTAAAATGATCTAAGTCCATGATCAAATATTCCTAGACGTATAATTTTGAAACAAGCCTAAATCTAATATACGGGTTTGATTGACATAAAAACTACCCTAAGTGAGGAAGTTTTTTACTATTACTTTCGGGAAACATTCAAAGACATAGAAATGTAGAGAATAAAATGTAGTAAATACTGACATCAATTTGTTTTATGAAAGTTATAGCTGTCCTACATAATAAGATTGTAATCGGAAACATAGTTACTCGCTTCTTGCGGCGATTGAATGTACGCTAATCCAATTTGTTATTAGTTCTCATTTCTCTTCCTTATTTATTATTCACATTGTTTTGAACAGGTAAATTTTGTTTAATGTATAAATATGAATTTTTAAAAAGTTGTCAAATTTAAGTAGCTCTATAGGGTAAAACCTTTTACCATCAATAAGATGGTGATTTTTCCAGTTTATTGGTTTTGTTATGTTTACAAGGCCATTATTAGTAGGCTACTAAATTTACTTTTCAAAAATTGAAACTATCTAAAATTCTGATTTTTCAGTTAGTAAAAGGATAAATAATATATAAAAATTAATATAAACTAATTATCAATGAAATAATTAAAAAATAGTAGTCTAGGTGATAAATAAAAAGACGTGGTGAAACAACATTGAATTTTATTTCAGTATTAACCCTAGATTACTTATGTCGACATTTTGTCTCGGGATTACTTATGTATCGTAAATTTGACTACTAACAAATATTTATTTTTTTTACTGTACTAAAATAATTTAGTAATTATTTTTTTAAATTGTAATTGTAACCTAGCATATTATAGGGCTATATATTTTTTTTAAAGAGTTATACATCAAATAAATAAAATAATTGGTACCAAAAATATTTTATTTTTGTTACTCTTTAAAATTATTTAATAACATACAACATCATTTCAGTTACGGCATAAATTCTGTCCACTTCGAACATAAAACAATTTTAATACTCTAAAAATATATGTTTTGACCGTCTAAGCGTCAGGCACTTTTTTACTGCTTGTACACTTGTCATTATCACTTAGATAGAATGTATCCCATTCAAGTAAAGTGTACACTATTATACATTTTATTGTTCAGGAAAGTATGGAGAACATTGCCATGTAAACAAACTATTTAAACAAATTTCTGTAACTATTTTTGCGTTTGAAAAGAAAAAAAACCAAATTGGTAAACCAAAGTTTCAAAAGTAAGGGTTTTAGAAAAATACTACAAAATTTGTTAGTTATAAATCCAAAATATACAAAAGTAGGGGATACCCCTGCGAGCTCCGCACGCCAACCTCGTTGGAACCTTCTAACAAATAATCATTTTATGTTTTCTTTATAATAATTGTTTAGGATTCATAATAACCCTAAAGCTAAGATGGTAAATAATGTTAAATGTTTAAATCAAATTTTTCGTATATTTTATAACAGCTTATAATAAAGGTTAGAAGAACCAGCACGGCTCAGGTCTACACTTTAATAAAAACATAACCTAAAAGTTAAAAATAAAAATAATTGCTTCAAAGTATAAAATCAGCTGTTAATGGAAATATTGGAGCAAACAGTCGTTTTATCTGTTATTTTATTCAATTGGTCGCTGTGGTAATGAATGTAAATACATGTGTTGGTTCATCATTCTAAGTCTAACCTAAGATTTTTCCAACTAAATTTACAAATATTTAATTCAAAATGTTTTTATTAAAATGAATTATAGCCTGTGTTAATCAGGGATAGTGTAGCTTTTTATTTCGTAGATCAACATTTCTTGGGAATCGATGAAACCTTACTCGTAAAAAGCTGTCTTTTTTGTTTCAGTTACCGCAGCCAAACACGGCACAAAAAGGCATTATAATTAATGGTTATTAATTATAAGAAATGTTATTACAATAATACACTATTTTGCCTATAATTAATAACATAATTTGACTTCAAAAAAGCTTGAAGGTCGTACAGGTTTCGGCGGTAAATATGGCAAAGGAGTCTAGACTGGAGCTCCGACTGTAGCACTCTACGTCACGGGTAGGCTGGAGTGGAGGGAGAAGCTGCGCATGCACACACCTTCTTTAATACGCCTGGATGTAGACTAATGTAACGTAATCTTTAGCCACGCCCCTTTGATTTTTGTATAAATACAGGAAGTGAAACACTGTTAGGTTAATTATTGTTTTACTTTATTGTAGCTCGTGCATCACTGAAGATGGCGACTTTGTCGTTTAAACACGTTTGAGTTGATTAACGTATTAGTTGTGAGATTCTGTGTTCAAGATTTATTCTTTCAAGTCTTCTCACAAGTCAAGCTCAATATTTATTTATATTTAATAGTTAATACATTGTTTTAATAATACATTTACCTTCTCTAGTTGAAAACTTTCTACTAATCTTTCATAAAATACTTAGTTTTTAAATTTAAAAAGCAGTGTGCTTTCAGTTTGATCACACATTATATTTGACACTTTACTGCAGCAACACATAAACAACAAAAATGCCGTATTTAAAACTAAGCTTGCTACTGAATCCGCCATTGACATTGAAAATAAACGTGAACCATAACCAAAACCTCTTTCCTTAGCCTTCAGAATTAATTATAGTGTTTCGAACAGATCTTTATCGCATTGTTACTAACAAGAAGAGCATTTGATATTTCCATTGTCAGGCGAGTTCATAACATTCAGACTGGTTTATAAATGTTTTCTAAAATAACGTCTTAACATTCTTCTTTTTAGCCGAATTTTTGAAGAAAATAAGAGCTATTACACTCGACCCAATTTGAAAATTACTTTATATATATATATATATATCTGTTTTATTCCCGGATTGATAAGTGGTAGTAAATATGCTTCAAAATTGCAGATTTTTTGGTGAAAGGGTCCTAGTAGGATTCTTCAAAAACACTTTTTTTTGTTTTTCGATCGGATTCAAAATGGCGGAGTTATACTGATTAATCGTTTTTGAGTAGGGATTTAACGGTATATAAGTATATGGGTTTTTCCCACCTTGATAAAATGGTAGTAAATATGCTTCAAAATAGCTGAAATTTTAGTGGAAGGGTCCTTGTAGGATGTCCCAGGCACTGATATTTTCATTTTTCGATTTTACACAAAATGGCGGGTAGTTTGATTCAAACCAAAATGGCAAAGCTAGAGCGAGGAAAATGCATTATTTCTCCCACTCATAAGCCCTTGTGCAATTTTTGAGCTGTTCGAAAGGTAATTAAATTTACTACAAAGCTGTGCAAAGGTATTTCAGGTACAGTCCCCGGAACAAAGAACAAAATTGATAGAAAGCTCCCGATAAATGATTTTTTCATTATAAATTTAAGGTTTTTCCACAATTTCCCCCAACCATAAGCCCGTGTGCAGTTTTTGAGCTATATCGTTCAAAAGGTAATTAAATTTACAACAATCTTGTGCAAAAGTAATTCAGGTACAGTCCCCGGAACAAGGAACAAAATTGATAGGAAACTCCCGATAAATGATTTTTTAATTATCCATGTCAGGTTTTTCCACAATTTCCCCCACTCATAAGCCCGTGTGCAATTTTTTAACTATATCGGTCGAAAGGTAATTAAATTTACTACAATGCTGTGCAAAGGTATTTCAGGTACAGTCCACGGAACAAGGAACAAAATTGATAGAAAGCTCCCGATAAATGATTTTTTCATTATAAATTTAAAGTTTTTCCACAATTTCCCCCACTCATAAGCCCGTGTGCAGTTTTTGAGCTATATCGTTCGAAAGGTAATTAAATTTACAACAATCTTGTGCAAAAGTAATTCAGGTACAGTCCCCGAAACTGATATAAAACTCCCGATAAAAGATTTTTTCAATATCCGTGTAAGGTTTTTGCTCAATTTCTCCCACTCATACGCCCGTGTCCAATTTTGAGCTATATTGGTTGAAAGGTAATTAAGTTTAATACAATCTTGTTGCAAAGGTAATTCAGTTACAGTCCCTGGAACAAAGAACAAAATTGATAGGAAGCTCCTGATAAATGATTTTTTCATTATCCGTGTAAAGTTTTTGCTCAATTTATCCCACTCATAAGTCCGTGTGTAATTTTTGAGCTATATCGTTCGAAATGTAATTAAAGTTACTATAATCCTGAATAAAAGTAATTCAGGTACAGTAACCGGAACAAGGAACAAAATTGATAGGAATCTCCTAATAAATGATTTTTTCATTATCCGTGTAAGGTTTTTGCTCAATTTCTACCACTCATAAGTCCGTGTGCAATTTTGAGCTATATCGTTCGAAAGGTAATTTAATTTACTACAATCCTGGGCAAAAGTAATTCAGGTAAAGTTCCCGGAACAAGGAACAAAATTGATAGTAAGCTCCAAGTAAATGATTTTTTTATTATCCATGACAGGTTTTAGCTCAATTTCTCCCACTCATAAGCCCGTGTGCAATTATTGAGCTATATCGTTCGAAAGGTAATTAAAGTTACTACAATCCTGTGCAAGAGTTATTTAGGTTAAGTCCTCGGAACAAGGAAATAAATTGATACGAAGGTCCTGATAAATGATTTTTTCACTATCCGTGTAAGGATTTTGCTCAATTTCTCCCACTCATAAGCCCGTGTCCAATTTTGAGCTATATCGGTCGAAAGGTAATTAAGTTTACTACAATTATGTTCAAAGGTAATTCAGGTACAGTACCCGGAACAAAGAACAAAATTGATAAGAATCTCCAAATAAATTATTTTTTTCACTATCCGTGTAAGGTTTTTGCACAATTTCCCCCACTCATAAGCCCGTGTGCAGTTTTTGAGCTATATCGTTCGAAAGGTAATTAAATTTACTACAATCCTGTGCAAAGGTAATTCAGGTACAGTCGCCGAAACAAGGAACAAAATTGATACGAAGCTCCAAACAAATGATTTTGTCACTATCAGTGTAAGATTTTTGCACAATTTCTTCCACTCATAAGCCCGTGTGCAGTTTTTGAGCTATATCGTTCAAAGGGTAATTAAATTTAATAAAATCCTGTGCAAAGGTAATTCAGGTACAGTCCCCGGAACAAAGAACAAAATTGATAGGAAGCTCCTGATAAATGATTTCTTCACTATCCGTGTAAAGTTTTTGCTCAATTTCTCCCACTCATAAGGCCGGTGCAATTTTTGAGCTATATCGTTCGAAAGGTAATTAAATTTACTACAATCCTGTGCAAAGGTAATTCAGGTACAGTCCCTGGAACAAAGAGCAAAACTGATAGAAATCTTCTGATAAATGTTTTTTTGTAATATCAATATAAGGTAATTACGCAATTTCTCCCACTCATAAACCCAAGTGCAATTTGTGAGCTATATCATTCGAAAGACAATTAAATTTACTATAATCCTGTGCAAAGATATATTTGGAACAATTTCCGCAACAAGGGACAAAATGCATAGGAATCTCTCATTGTATAATACTAGTTATTCCCTGATAAGAAAATTCGGCTATAGAAGTGCGGCAGTGCTGCTTACGGGTTTTTTTTTATTAATGTTTTGAGAATTGAATAAAAACTTAATAGCATAATTAAATAGTTTGCTATAACGTTATGGGTAGACTTTTATTGAACTAAATTACATAATGAAAAATATAAATGACTGCCACTTAAAATCCCAATATGATGTTTTGTTAATTAAAATCGTATTATAGGTCAGGGAAGCTATACTAAGATAAGTATAAACAAGCTTATTCAAATTTGCTACAGCGGAACCTCCAACTACAGTTCCCTCCTAGTTACTGACGTTCGGTTTACTTGTGCAAGCTGGTATAAATTAAAATCATTAACAACAAAAATATTCCTCACACTTAAAAGCTTAAATCGGAGGTGGACTAATCTTACTTAAAAAATAAAATAAAAATAGCCTTCGTGTTTTTCGTTATTTAGGATTAAATAGTACTTTTATCATTTTGTTACCATATATCAATATTCTTGCCCAAAAAACTAAATATTAAATTGGATGTTAAAGCATATAACTTAAAATCTTAGCCAACTATACCATTGTTTTCCTTGGAAAATCTTTTAAGATTATAAATATCTTTCTTTTATTTAACAAACATGATAATATTATTTTTAAACTTGTAGAACTCGTTATTCTTGGTTAACACATAAATAGCTTAACAAAATAGAACTAATTTATTTATTTATTTAGATCTCCTTATTATAAAGTTTGAATAAACCATTATATATAAACCAAACATTATTATGTATTGTTACGTTAATGAAGAGGACCGTTACACTAGACATCCTTGGTTCACAAAGTTTTCAAGGATTGTAATATAATTTAATACTTTTAATTACGGGTTGTATTGTAGTCATCAGACGATATGTGCTAAAATCTCTCACTAGAACGATAATCTCTATCCCAGAACTACAATACGTTTTAAGTAAACAGCAAATTTAAAAGGTTCAGGGTCAAAACAACTTTACTAGCTTAAACCAATTAAATTTAAGTTACAGTTGAAAGACCTGTTACTGCTCGTGTAATCAAAACCCTCAACAGGACATTAAAACCATCATTGGCATCTGACTGGTTTTAGACCAAGTCCTTCCCAACTTTGATCGTTGTTGTGGTATTTTATTTACAGTTTTAATTGCTTGATTTTTAATAGTTCAAGACTTAAAACTCTGTACTTTCTTAAGATGTGTTTTATCGTCTACTTTAGTGTTCTACCAGAATGGCGTAGTTTGGTGACTAATACTTTAAAAATAGATTCTGAACGTTTGAGTTCAAAAGTAAAAAACAATTTTGAGGCAAAAAAATGACTACGAAAACAACTAATATCCTTAACGTAATCTAGGAATGGATTGCGTCAAGCAAAATTTTCACAACCATGGTTATCATGTATTGTTTGAATAGTATTTCTAAGAACTTAAATCTAAAAAATGTTTACCAAACAAACTCTCAAATAATAGTTTTTGCATCACATTATTTATGAATTTATATATGTTTAAGTGTAAAGTATATACACACTGGTCTTGCCCTAGTTCCGGTGAAAGCCACTAGGTTGGATGAGAGCACAAACAAATAGTTTTGACCATATATTGTGTGAACGCAACTTTAAATCTTAAATCAAGCCAATTTGTAGCCATCTTTAATCTAGCTCTTTCGAAGGTCAACCAACGCGTCGGACGCAAGCAAATGCGTTGAGTGTGTTACAATTTAGCATAACATTTAAACTCCAAGATCATAAAAAGCTTGAAGAGGCTTTCCAAGGTAATTGAAGAATTACTACTACTCTAATTTAGTACAGAGTATTTTGCAGTAACTAAATAATACTTTATTGGCCAACTAAATCCAGGTTAAGTAAAGTATGTTACGTTAGATTAAAGCATATCTGAGTTTTTACTTTAGTATTCTATAAAGGTTTGAATAAACCATATAATGACTGAACCAATAATAATGTGTCAACTTTGTTTTCAATATTTAATTACACAACCAGCTTAAGATCAACTTTGCCCAATTCAAACTCTTATGTAACAAAACCTAAATCATTCTGTATTACAGCAAAAACCTTTGAAACTCGAACTAAATCCAGAAATAAACCTTACTTTAAAACAGGCATTTAATTTAAAGTAATTCTTTGAAACAGACTGTAAGTTGGCTATCTAATAATTACTATTATTGCTGAATTCGACATTGTTTAAATATGTTCCATAACTAATATAGAAATTCTTATTTTGGAAAACCAGTAAAAAACATTTAGACCTACCTGTACAAAATAAATGAATGCCTCTGTGGCGTTCTATTTGACAGTTTCGTCTGGTTCAAGTATCGGATCATGTAAACAACTTTTAACGTCATAATAAGTAGTGGAACTTTCCTCACTGTAACTGTAAGTTGGCTTCTCGCCAATTCAGAAAACATTTTTCTCAAAAAAACTAACCATCTGTAGTATGAAAAATAGCACTCATTTCCTGTAGAATAAAAACGTGACTGACGCCATATTGGTAACATGTTTATTGTAAGTCTTGGGTTGCAATTTATAGACATCGAATCGAAATATTAAAAGTCTGTATAACTTAAAAGATGTCTATGTTTACATAAATTTAATACTAATGCCTGTTGAAGTTAGTAGCCTATGGTATTTTATTAAAAGTTTCAACTTGTGAACGATTAACTGCCATTTTCGGTCTTCAAGTAACGATCGCATTAATATTAGAAGACAACTGCAAAATAACTTTAATGGAAAGTGTACAAAACACAAAACTAAACTTTTGTTCAAACTGGCGATAGTGATTACAATTTAGTATTAGTTTTAATAATTATTACTTATATATAAATATGGTACTCATTTTTCGGCTTTACAGTTTCTAGAGGACAATATAAATTTAAAAAATGTGAATAAATTAATTAAAATTGTCAACTAAATAGTAAAAAAAGAAAGGCAATAATATTTTTCTGTTGTTATTTAATGTAAATAATGTTGTATTTATTGTATAATTCCTATAATTTGTTAAATAGACTCTCTTACAGATTCAGCAGCGACACATCATACAAAGTGGTAGGCCTACATGAACATTTTATACATGGACTCTCTGACGTTTTTAAAGGAAACAGTATAAAATCTTTTGCAAATTTTCACGAAAATAATAGCATGAAAAATGTCCAAAAATTATAAACTAGTTTAATTTGATTACAAATTTATTACAAATTTTAAGTTTTATAAATCTGTAAATTTTAAATTTTTGAAAACAAATAAATTAAACTTAAAATGCTATTACAGCTTCAATTTGTGATAACATTAAGGCATTTAGATAAGCAAGTAGTCTGCAAGAAATTTCCACTTTATTTAAATAAATTAGGACTTTTATGTTTAGACCGTTTAACAATGCATTGTTAAACTTTACATTCAATACAATTACTTATTTTAAAAAATGGGTTAATCAATCAATAGTATTTCAATAATAATTACTATTATTGCTGAATTCGACATTGTTTAAATAGGTTTCATAACTAATTAGGCCAGTCGGTAAAGGTCAATTTAGACCAAAAGTACCAGTAATTTGCAATACGGCTGAATTTTTTTTTATAAGTACATTAAAGTATGTAGATTAACATAAAAAAAGTTTACCAGTCTATCGATTTCCCAAAGTTGAAAAAAAATCGATTATCATTTTTTTTCGATTATCCTTAATATTTTGAGCTGGGATGAAGATAGAGGAAAATAAAAAATACCACCGTGTAGGGGAGGTATTTTCAACAAAAAAGGTCATATGTATTTATTTCGTCCGAGCAATGGTTTGTCTGGAAAAAATTCGATAATGCGGGTATGTATTTTGCAGCAGGGGAAATCACTAAAAGGGGACATCTTATTCATATATGAAGCGTCGGCTCATTCTAAATTGGCCGAATTTTAATATATCGAATTGAAACTTGACATAGAAGTTAAAATATATATTTTAAACAGTTATGCTGAGTCTCAGCTTGTTATCTTGAAAATTACCTGATCTAGAGCCACTTGACTTATTAATGGGTTTCTCGATTTTAGGAGTACCGGACCCACCAATTCATTTTAAACAGCTCCAGTTTAGAAAATTTTCAAAATATCAACCTGAAAGTTTTTTTACAAGTTAAATATATATATTCAAACAAGTTCAAGGAGTATAAACCTTTTTCATTATTTACTTTTCAAAGCACAAGTAACTTAAAAAAGTATAATTTTAGACCTTTTTAGATTTTTCATCAAAACGATTGAGTTAATCGGCTGCAGATTAGTCAATTTTTTAAATATAGTTTTTAAAATAAGTGTAGCAAAAAACAATTGTGTTTTTAACTTCTGTGCCAATTTTTAAATCGATATGTTCAAAAATGTCGAAAATGGAGTCGTTGAATCCAAAAGTGTTATAGTTAAAACGAGATAGGTAAAACAGAAGACCATTTTCAAGCGCCTCGTTTTTAAAAATAACATTAAAAAAATCGTTCATACTTACTAAGAATATTTATACTGGTGTACTCAACTTGTAAAACAAATTTGATGTTGATATTCCAAAAATTGACGAAACTGAAATAGATTGAAATTAGTTCGTGAGTCCGGTACTCCTAAAATCGATAATCGAAATCGACTCCTAGATCGGGTAATTTTTAAGATAACAAGCTGAGACTCAGCATAAATGCTTAAAATATATATTTTAACTCCTATGTCAATTTTCAATTCGATATATTAAAATTCGGCCAATTTAGAATGAGCCAACGCTTCATATGAATAAGATGTCCCCTTTTAGTGATTTCCCCTGCTGCAAAATACATTATCGAATTTTTTCCAGACAAACCATTGCTCGGACTAAATAAATACATACAACCTTTTTTGTTGAAAAATACCTCCCCTACAAGGTGGTATTTTTTATTTTCCTCTATCTTTATTCCAGCTCTATATATTAAGGATAATCGAAAAATAAATGATAATCGATTTATTTTTTTTCGACTTTGGGAAATCGATAGACTGGTAAACTTTTTTTTATGTTAATCTACATACTTTAATGTACTTATAAAAAAAATCAGCCATATTGCAAATTACTGGTAGTTGTAACCTATACCGACTGGGCTAAATGTAAAAATTCTTACTTTGGAAAACCAGTATAAAACATTTACCTATACAAAATAAATGAATGCCTCTGTGGCGGCGTTCTATTTGACAGCTTCGTCTGGTTCAAGTATCGAATCATGTAAACAACTTGTAACGTCAAAATAAGTAGTGGAACTTTCCTCGCTGTAACTGGAAGTAGGTATTTTGTAACTCTTTTATAATTATAACAGTTATACAAGACGATGTTGTGATTATTATTATTATTGTATTATTATTATTACTATTATTATTATTATTATTATTATTGTAATACAAGAATGGAGAGGGTACTCAAATTGTAGGCCTCACACGTTAAACAAAATGAAAGGCCTTAGGGATTAATTTAGAAAATTATTATTCAAATATTTAGCAATTTATTTTTTGTATTTTTGTATAGCTTATTGTATACACTTATATATTTTTATTTTGTATGATCTTTGTCCTAATTCTCGTAATTCTTTGTATTAATAAGTTTCCTCCTCAATAATCCTAGAGGAAACAAAAATAATAAGTCAAATAACAAAAGAGATTCTTAATTCTGTGGTCTCCACAAAAACATAACAAAAATAAATTTAACTAATGTTTACAAGAAGATATAGCCTATATAAATTCCTTGTTTCCAATAAAAGTACAACAATAAATCTGTCTCAGTTAATTCATGTCACACCTCAACTCATCTATATCTGCTTTGGTGTTTAGGCGGTATAACAAGTCACGAAATTAGTTAAAATAAAGGTAAATCTTACCAACAATTCCGGGACATTAACATTTTCGTATAAACCTTTTTTGTGGTTCTAAACTAAATGTTCCTAACGAACGAACATAAACAAATACTCCTAAAAAATTGGAGACGTTTTGAAGCCAATTCAAACTCATATCCCACCTGCTCCGGACATATTGCTGAATACTGCTTTTGTAAATACACTAAGGGATGTAACTGCAAAAAAATTGGTTTATGTCGTTTACCAATTTGTGGCAATTGCCAGAGCTACGTAAATGTAGCACCCGATTACTGTAACTCCATGGAAGATGTAGAATTGTTGACTAAATCTATGGAAATACAGGAGTTAAAAGAAGAAGATTGAGAGCGAATCGGGTAAATTAAAACAGAAGCTGAAGAATAATATTTTTTAAATCTCCTGTTATGACTGAATTAATGAATTTAAACATAAAAATAGTAATATACAATAAAAAAAAATATAATTAATATACATTTTTCAATTGAAAAAAATCAAGTATAATAGGCTACCAGAGACTAAAGTATCTAAAAAAGCACTTTAGAAGTGCGCGTTGTGTGAGAGACATAAATGTTACAAACTTTGTTAGTCTTATTATCTCTGAAAAAGTACTCCTATGATTGAAAGTTACATCATCTTTTTTTCGAAAACGTCCTAAGCTACAGATTTGATAGTTCATTATATCTAACTTGTTAACGTGATATTCACGTAACTCAGTATGCAAATTTTAGCAGCAACGATGGCAACATTTGGTTTAGAGCCACAATATGAAGTCCCTTACCAAAATTTAGCTTTCCTGGAATTTTTCTCGAAGGAAATGTATAACTTTTTTGGAGTAATAATTTGAATATTACGACCGATTCCATAGTAGTGTAGTAAAAGGATATTGTTTCAAAATATCTTCTAAGTATTAATGGTATTACAAAAAACTCTTTACTTTCTTTGACTATTGGTTCCGTATGTGCTTTACACTTTACAGCATACATTCCAGAAATTCTGTATGGACTTATTCCTTGAAGATTTATTGTTTATGTTTTGTATCGTTTACAACTGGTTCTATAAACTATAACTTACTTAATTAATAATAACTTTAAAAAGTGTGTAATGGGCTATATAATAAAAAAAAATTCGAACTGTTCAACTTTATTTTAAGAAAATAACTAAGCTAAATTGTGTATTTATATCCGTACAAAACTTACCAAGTATACCTATGTATCGTTTCAGTATTTTAATTGAAACAAACTCACTGCATGCATATCTTTACTAATTGGTGGCATACCATAACTGTCATATCTTCATACCTAAGAAAAGTAAACTTCACATTACAATCACATTACAGACATTTGTGGAAATAATACCTTTTGGCACTGCCTTATTTGGATGATTGGAACTGTTCTTATTTGAAAGTTAGGATTTGGTGTTAAACTACTTTGAGAATAACGTAGGTATTCATAGAAATAAAAATAATATAAACTTTATATACAAATAATAGCTATTTGTTTTGTTCTAATATATATTAATATAAATAATAAGAACTTATACCGTCATCAATTATTGTAAGCGTCAAGCGTCGTGTTTTTAAACGACTATTCAGCCATTATCAAGTTTTTATTGGCGACGTCACTCACTTAAACAATACATTTATTTTCAAACACTTTTATAACAAACAAAACACTAAATTCACATATTAAAAACTGACACATATGTCTGGTAAGCCTACTGTCTCGCACTTGACAATGGGTGAATAGCCGAAACGGCCGTAGTTTAAAAACACGACGTATGACTATTGATGACGGTAAGTTCTTATAATAATTTACAATAGTCGGTATGGCGAACAAAACATAATTTGTGATCTAATATATTATACTTGGAAAAATCCTTTTTATTTTCAAACTTCCTCACCTGCACTATATCTGAAAGGCAAAAATGTACATGTAACATTAACAACGTAAGTTGATATTTTAAAGACTAACTAAATCCGAGTCCAAGCAAGAATTAAGCAAATACGAATCTAAATCAGCATAGTGGGGTTGCAGTCATTGCGTAATACATTATTTCATCGTTATCGAAGGAACGTTAATTTGCGTCAATTGGATGACGTTGCGCGCTACCCCTGGGGAATCGACGGATTTTATTAGATTGATTAGCACATTTAGGGGAACTTGGGTTTTTAAGAAATGTTATTAAATCAGCAGAACAAGGTAATATGGCTGCGTTTCTTTTTTAACATTTCGTTGGAGTTATAAGATGAAATCTTTTTCAAACATGTCCAATCAAAGGTTAACGGCAGAATTGGCTGCCATCCATATTCTAGTTTATTTTATATCTACTTTCTGTTAAATTTATATGGTCATTTATTTTTATTCTTATATTATTTAAGTCTGCACTGTAGTAATTAAAAAATAATAATAATTCGACCACGCAGCTGGACCGCTGACGTGAGTTTCCAAAATTAAGTTTATAGGCCTATGTTTTAGGGTTTCAACCAACAATTATTTGGGAAATAGGTCTACTCACGAAGGCGTTGAACAGCTGTCTGTGTATACGCAATACATTAGTAGAATTTGTTTGCGCCTAGTGGCCTCGCGAGTTTGCACCACTTGGCTTCGAACCGGGTACTTGTATGGTATTTTACGTTTTGGTTGATTTTGGGGGAACCAAGCGAGCTATAAGGTCGCGTAAAAAAAATGTGCTGAATAACATCCTACATTTATATTTTTAAAAAAAACTTTAAAAAAAATTCATTCTCGTAGTAAAAATTTCAAAAAATAGTTACTTCCGGTCAAAAAACTTACTTCCGGTTGTTGGTTTTTTTTGGCTAACGAACTCGTCCGAGCGACGTATACAACTAACACGTGTACCAAATTTGAACCAAATCGGACTTAAAATGCGGCCGCTAGAGTGCGAACACATATATACATATATATATCTATATATATATATATATTTTAATGACACCCTAAAACGTGTTCTGGGAACCATGATCGGTGCTCATTTGCTACTCCCGACCTTGGGTCTCACCATAAGGGCCACTGCAATAGCTCATTTTTCCTATGGAAATTCGCTAATAAGTAGGTAGTTGATGTACCCAATAAAAAGGCATCAAACAAATCTATAAAAAATTCGAAATATTAGGATACATCCCTTCCGTACTAACAATGAAACAAATTATGGCCTCTTGTAAATAACTAATATGGTTATTTAAGTTTTTTAAATTATTTAAATTATTAAATTAATGGTAAACCTGTTAGGCGGGTTTCATACATCGTGTCTCATACATCGTGTCTCATACATCGTGTCTCATACATCGTATCTAAGACATTTGTCGTGTCTGAGGCATGTCTCACTTAACACCATCCTGTTATCGAATGAACACGAAGCGCACTGCTTGCGACAGATGTTAGAAGCATCATCTGTGTATCGGTCGGTGTCGGTGTCGCACGGAACCGGTTTGCCGGTGTTTGGTAAGACATGTCGCGTGAGACCTCACCTCGCGCATGCGCCCTAGCCACAGCCAGCACTCCCCGCTCAGTCTGTGGCGACGCCTTAGCAGCAGTACAACGTGATTTTAGCAACAGTACAACGTGAGTTTTGTTTCTTTACACCGTACACATTGTGATTTTGTTTGTGTTGTGAACATGCCTTTACCGGACAATGAAAAAGTGAATATTGAGTTTGTAGTAGCTGTAGAAGAATATCCAGTACTATATAACTACAACCTCAAGGAATACAGCAACCGGAACGAACAGGAAAGGGTTTGGAGGCTGCTAGCTGCAAAGTTCAAGGCTACAGGTAAATTAAAGTGTACTATTATTAATTTACAGTAGTGTTTATTAGAATTTATTGACACAGACATCTATATAAATGCTAAATTCAAATTAGGAATCATGTAGGCCTAATTAGCAATATTCTTTATTGGACTGTGAGTAAGAACCATACTGTAAATTTAGCTAAACAATTGGTTTCAAAGATATATCCAACATTTAAAAACACAAACTATGCTAAGCTACATTTAACTTCCTTCCTTAAATGTATTTGTTTATGTTGTAGTGAAACATTATAATTTTTATGAAAACCCACTTAGAGGAAAAATTACAGATGCAATGAATTTCCAAAAATATAGGCTACTATAGAATAATAAAAAAAATCAATTTACGTTACAGTATTTTGGTAATAATTTCCCAAGTAGTACCCTAAATTTCCTGACCTTGTAGTTTTTCGCATATATCAGCATAAAATTTGGATTGTTGATAACTTCCGCAAAAATTAAAATTAAACTTTGTTTTGTAATCTGGTATAAAATAATAATAAATATTTGGACAAACTTCAAGGTCGGGAAATTTAGGGTACCACTTGGAAAATTCTTACCCATTTACAGAATTACGGATGAGTAATTAGATGAGCTGAGACTCAGTAACTAACTTAAGCTTCATTGATAACACTATTCAGTTCTTTAGCTTCGTTAATTTACACTTGGTTCAGTTGTACACGTTTTAATGTGGAAAGGCGTTTTCTGGTCTTGTGAAATATTCACAAAGAATATCACGAAATCCCTTCGCTTGAATCCCTTTGTCCTTGAGGCAGCGCTCTTTGAAGGGGTGTCCACTGTCCAGTCGTTGTATGCAGTAGTAATTTCATTCTCGTAGCTTGGTGTTGCAATCACACCATCATGCATTTTTATAAAGTTATGCAAAATGCAGGCTGCCTTCACTAGTTTAGTAGCCTTTTCAGGATTGCACTCAATTTGAGTCAAAAAAAGTCTGAACTTGTGTGCCAACATGCCAAAAGCGCATTCAACTGTTTTCCTTGGTCGTGACAACCTATAATTGAAAACCCGCTTTTTGTCATCAGATGTTTTCTTTGGGTAAGGTCGTAACAGATTGGTCTTCAAAGGGAAGCCTTGATCACCTATAAAATAAAAGCGAAAAGGTGGTTCGACAATGTTTGGCAATGGTTGTAAGTTTGGTAGATTGAGTTCATTATTTTCCAGAGCTTCAATAGATCCTGCTGATTTAATCACTCGTCCATCACTGTTTCTACCATAATCCCCTACACTAATCCAGGTAAACAATTAGTCAGCATCAACACAGCCCAACAAAACAATAGAGAAGAAGCCCTAGTAGTTATAATATGATGACCCTGAGTTTTTAGGACACTTTATACGAATGTGCTTCCCATCAATGCTCCCTAGACAGTTCGGCATATTCCATTGTTCATAAAACCTTTTCGATATCGTCATCCATTCTTCTGTAGAAGGCATAGGCATATAATCATTTTGAAGTGTGTCCCATAAACAATCTGCCATATGTTCAACAATCTCACTGATTGTCGACACACCACTATAAAACTCGTATGCCAGTGATTAAAGGTCATTCCAGTTGTTAAGTATCTGAAAAACGAAAAATGTATTAGGGTTTTAACCTAACAGTTGTGTATGATTTGTTAGGATGTGCTGAATTTTTTTTGGTTTTTTTCAGAACCGGAATTTAAGCTACGGTGGAGGAACATAAGAAGTGCATTCGCAAGATACATCAGAAAAGTACAACTGGCAGTGGAGCAAAAAAGCCGTATTATTTATGGGATCATTTAAAATATTTACTGCCCTATACCAAATCAAAAACGCAGTCGGGAAATCTTGGAGGCGTTGGCGGCTCTTCATCCCATCAGACAACAATTACAGAAGAAAGTGTAGATGATCCAAGCTGTGACCAAATTGCAGAGAGAATCTACTAGTACAATGGACACTGAAAACAATGTTCAAGATGATAATGATGTACCACCACAGCCCCCTACTCAAAGCAGCACTCCGCCATCCTCTCTGTCTTCTTGGCGCAGTTCCAAAGTACAAATGAAAAAAACTGATTCTCTGGAAAAGGCTGTGACAAGTTATTTTGAGAATAAAGGGAAATCTCAACATACTGATCCGCAACATCTGCTGATATGAATTTTTTGACCAGTCTATTGCCAGATGTGACAGGACTTTCACCAAGGAAAAAACGAATGTTCAAACGAAAAGTTCTCGAAATTTTGGATGAACTCTCTGAGGATGATTTCTTGCCTTCTTCCATTAGGAGCACAATTTCTGCAACAACAACTCCGCCCCCTCAAACCCCGACCCCACCTCTTTCTACTTCTCAATTGCCACGCAGCTTCATACCAATCAATGCAGCTGCACCTGACTTGTCTCAAGATAACGAATTTCTTCCGGAAGACCAATGAAACATATCGTATGGTAATACACCAACCTTTCACGTCATGCAACCACCGAACCAACGATAAACATTATGTATGTAATTTGTGTTATGGTAGTTGATGAAACTTATCAGTAAAGGAGAAGACTAAAATAACTTTGTGGGTATACTTATTTCCTTCCTTATTTTACTCCTTAGCTCTAGGCAATATTCAAGGTGTTAAAAAAGGTTAGGTAGCGTAGAAGTCCGAGATGAAAAGTATATTGCATGATGAATAGTTGAACATGCTCAATTAAAGCTATCAAACCTAGCGATAAAGAGGATTGAAGGCTAAGTATATACATTTTTATTAATTATTTTTTACTCAAAGTTGCACATAGAATCCATGAATGTGAAACCAATCCAATCCCGTTGTAACATCCTACATTATAACTAATATCTTAAAGCAAAATGACTGATTAATATAACTAATAATAGTACCTTTTGTTATTTTCATTGAATTTAGATTTACATCCAAATTATATCTCAAACGGGATACATTTATTTACTTAATTGCTGTGCCTTCTGAGTATTAAACACTATATTTGGATTTACAAATTATTGTTTAAAAATTACTATACGATTTTTTTTAAGTTCGAAAAAGTATTTGTTAAGAAATATATACCTTAAGAATACTTTGAGCCGTTCTTCAATATGTATGGACTGACAAAGTTTGTTGAAAGTACCTTGTTCCATCATATGAAAGTTTTTGAACTTATCTGGATGATCGTTTAGCTGTTGAGTGGTAACAAACTGGCTTGAACTCTCAACATTGGCAGTCCAGTAGGGGTGGGTCCAATATCGACGGGGTGTGTAAAACCTACACCGACGACGTCTTCGTCTCACAACTCCAAGTAATAACATCACTTCATCCTCCTCGGATGACATTTTGCACTCGACTGACAACAACAACCGACAAATACGGTCATGCGACAAACGACAGAGAAAAGTACAAAAGACATGCATGTCTCATGAAATTTGATCAGACACGACACGTGTCTTACGACACCAGTGTGTAACTCGCCTTACACACTGCGTGAGACAGATGTCTGACACAACATCTCTGCTTCAGACACATGTCTTGCGAGACCGGTTGGTCGGTGTTTGGTAAGACAGTCTCACGATAAGCTGGCCTCGCGCAAGCCACATCGCAGGTCCAGTCGGCCGTCTGTAACGTGCGTGAAACAGTGGTGTTTTGCTGCGTCCAGTGTTTATGTCCTGTGCATTTTGTTTAACATCGATGTCAAAATGCAGTTACCAAACAATGAACTAGTCAAAATTGATGAACACCCTGTAGCTTATAACCTCAAGAAATTCAGCAACAGTAATGAACAGGAAAAGGTGTAGAGACTTTTAGGAGAACAATTCCAAGCTACAGGTAAATGTTGGCAACTGAAATTAATAACATTACTTTTTTCTCCTCTGATAAGGTATTGCACTCAACTTACCACAGCACCCACCGTCATGAAACAGACATGAGACACGAGACACTCATGGAACATACATGTCGCATTGAAATAACATTAGAAGAGACAAATATCTTGGACACCAGAGCGTAACCCACCTAAGGCTAGTTTTAAGTATTTTGTTTATTGTAAAATTTAAATGTGAAAATCAGATCTTTTGTTTTCATTGTATCATATTCTTTGTGCTGTATAAGTCACATTTATGTATCCTCAGATTTAAATAAATCGACCACGCAGCTGGACCGCTGACGTGAGTTGAGCAAATTTCCAAAATTAAGTTTATAGGCCTATGTTTTAGGGTTTCAACCAACAATTTGGGAAATAGGTCTACTCACGAAGGCGTTGAACAGCTGTCTGTGTGTACGCAATATATTAGTAGAATTTGTTTCCTCCTAGTGGCCTCGCGAGTTTGCATCACTTGGCTTTGAACTGGGTACTTTTATGGTATTTTACGTTTTTGTCGATTTTGGGGGAACCAAGCAAGCTATAAGGTCGCGTAAAAAAACAAAATGCGCAGAATAACATCCTACATTTATATTGTTAGAAAAAATTCTAAAAGAATTTCATTATCGTAGTAAAAATCTCAAAAAATAGTTACTTCCTGTCAAAAAACGTACTTCCGGTAGTTGGATTTTTTTGGCTAACGAACTCGTCCGAGCCACATAGACAACCAACACGTGTACCAAATTTGGACCAAATCGGACTTAAAATACGGCCGCTAGAGTGCGAACACATATATACATATATATATATATGAATTTTTTTGACACCCCAAAACGTGTTCTGGGGACCATGATCGGTGCTCATTTGCTACTCCCGACCTTGGTTCTCACCATAAGGGCCACTGCAATAGCTCATTTTTCCTATGGAAATTCGCTAATAATGGAAAAGGATAAATTTTAATATGGGGTACCATATTATTTATATTAATTTTGTAATGTATTTTTTTAATGTGAGGGAAATAAAATTAATTCAACCGTGTAACGAAATATCTAAATTTACCCTCGGTGTTAATTTTGAACTTTTGATTGTCCAGAAAAGAAGAAATGTGAATTTTGGGTATAAGGGCCGTCCAGAAAGTAAAGAACGTTTTAGCATGGTTAATTAAAAACAAAAGATATCAACACCAAACTTTATTTACACAGCCACAGTACCTTATTCTACTTTTCTACGTAATCGCCATTGTTGTCAAAACACTTGTTGTAACGTGGGACCAGTTTCTCTATTCCGATGTTATACTCATCACCCGCGAAAGATTTGAGCCATATTATCACTGCTTCTTTAAGTTCATCGTCATTTCCAAACTGTTTTCCACCCAAAAATTGCTTCAACTTTAGAAACAGATGAAAATCACTAGGTGCTAGGTCAGGGCTGTAGGGAGGATGACAAAAGATTTCCCACTTCAGACTTTGGAGTTCTAGCCGCGTTCGTGCCGAGGCATGAGGCCAGGCATTGTCGTGAATGAAAAAAACTTTAGCCGACAGCATTCCACGCCTCTTGTTTTGGTTAAACATGATACACCACTTTCTTACTGATGACTCATTCATCGCATCTTCACCATACACAGCTTTAATTTGCCTATAAATTTCAATGGGCTTAACTTTTTGAGCATTCAAAAAGCGGGTTACACCCCGTACTTCACATTTGGCGGGATTTTCGATTAGCGCTGTCATTTTAAAACGCTGCGAAAACCAGTAACGTGATCACACAGCAACGAGACCCACCCCACACTGAAGAGTAAGGAAGGGGCAAGCGGCCGCGCACGTAATCGCAGTAGTGGGGGATCTGCGCCGCACGCGATGCGCATTCGTTCTTTACTTTCTGGACGGGATAAGTATATTAATTTTTTTACTATTTATTTGTCTTATACACGGCACTTTACAGCCAAATGTAAATCACGGCCTCTCTCAACTCTCCTTTCTAACGTCTTCTCTTCACCATAGGCCTATACCCGTGTGTACTTTCTTACACCAATCCTTCCAAGGTCACCAAAAACATCATTAATCCATCTTTTTCATGAAACCTCTCTTCCTGTTTGTATATACTACTTATGGTCTCGTTATTTTCCTTGAAAACCCCTATTCTTCCATCTGTTCCACAGATAATTGAAATCGTTACGATTTTTATAAAATGTACAATATCTTCTTGATTCAATACGACAGTTATATAAATTATCCGCAGGTGTTATTTTCTTTAAGCTGACCCTAAATCCTTCAAACAATTGTCTCTCAAATTTTCTCTATGCCTCCATGCCTCACCTCCATAGATGAAGACTGGTCTAAAGAGGATCTTATTATATAGGATATAATTTTTGTGTTCTTCTAAAATACAGGCTAGCCTTCTGTTAGCGGATATAGACTCAAAGGAATTCTGGAATTACTGTGTTAATGCTCAATTCGTTATCTAAAGTTACCGAAATACTTGAAATTTCTAACAGCTTTGACTGTTTCGTTTATGGAAATTTTCATCCCAGCCAGTACTTTTAATCCACACAGATTTTGTTTTACAATTGTATTTACAAATATTTACAGGGAGTCAAAAAAAGTATAGGAATGGCTGAATTTCTCCGCTTCTTACAAAGATAGAATATTTTACCTCTCATTAAAACTGTGATAAAATCAAACATTTTTCCATTATGGCGGCCAATATCTAATGAAAACTCCTATTTTTTTATAAATTGGACTTGAAATTTAGATTTTAAAGTTGTGGGAGGTAGGAGAACAATAACTCCCAATTAAAAGATACTTGAAATCACATTTTGTATGAAATCTTCCCATAAAATTACTCATTTTTACAAACCATTCTATTTTTATCTCCTTATTTTTGTATATTTTCGCCGATACTCTAAAGCCGGTCATTAAAATATATTTTCATTAAATGTGCATATATATCAATTTGATCACTAAAGAACATAATTTGATTTGTGTATGCCAGTTATTAGTGAATATATATATCACAAGTACCTAAATCAAACGCCAGTGTCTAGGATCGAAACTACGCAACTGTATTGGAGATTTCAACTGAAGCAAACTAGACTAATGCCTTTAATCACTGTGCCATAAAATAAAAATTGTTAAAAAGGATATAAAATCGAATAAATTTTCAATTTTTACAAAACTTCGTACTGTTTATTAAGTGATGAAAAAGTTAATTTGTTTGAATGTAATCTTTTTTGAATCTTTGATATTTTTATTAGCAAGAGCAACTTTACCAAGTTGATTAAACTTAAAGAAACTCCTTGTCAGATAAGGTACCTAAATATGGAAATCCATTAATACTGGATTATCGGTTCTCGAATTATAAGCATAAAAAGAGAAAACATTATTGAGATTTACTTGCTAGGCCCGTTTAAAGTAGGTAAGCGATTTGCGTGCCAAATACTTCACTGCGTGCCAAGGTCACACTGCTTGTAATACCTCTAAACATCCCCAGGCGGTGTTTTGTTCCAGAAATGTAGAAAAGAAGTAATAATTTATTTGTGGTGTAAGTGAATCAGTCCGCGTGTTTAACTTGTGCCCTGAGGGCTTGGCTTTACACAAACAAAGAGTCGCCTTTCACAAATTTCTCCAGAGACAATCTGTGACGCTTCTCTTCACACAAGTCTCTTTGGGATTAAGCCTTTCATTAAATGTATTAACGTATGCGACAAAACTCTACTTCTGTGATAAATGCCAAACACTCTTGAGGGTGATAATATATATAGTAATGAATATATACAGCATCTCTGCTATTGTTGGTATACCCACACCGAATTACAAATTACAGATATTAATTAATAGGCTTTAATGTTAAATGTGTTGAAATATAGACAAGATATTACAGATAATAAAATATAGATACAGATATTAAACTGAAATCTGGTATATTGTTATAAAACATGGTAATCTGAATACATGCCAATAATCAAAGTTCAACACATATTTTACTATAAAAGATGAGGACTAAACTATGATAACCCTGTAAGAAACAATATTTTATGATGCTATGTATTGGGTATCGTTAGGACAATTTTTTGGGGATATGCAAATAATTTGATTAAGAATTAATTAAATTATATGTAGTTATACAGGATGTCCCCAAACTCTCTGCTCCTCTATTGTGGATTTGTTCCTGGGATCGAGACAAACATATTTCACAATATAAACGTTTTTCTACGGTGCTTACTTTTTCGTCTGTTTGTCTGTATGTGTTTTTTACAAAATAATTGATATTTAGAGAACGCTTTGACCGATTGAGTTCAATGAAGTTATACCTAACAATTTTGGCGACTGTTTGAAAATCGTAAATCTAAATTACCCCAAAACCATACATTTTTAACAAAAATTGTCAAGATTCCTTTTTTGTAGTTTTTATAATTTCCAATCGGATTGTGTATTTATCAAAACAATCGGATGAAGGAAGTAGTTAAGTTAAAGATAATAACAGCATACATAACCACAATATTTCGATGTTTTACACATTTTTACTTAGATTTTTATGTATATACAGGATGTTTCGTAATGACTCTGCAATATTCTAGGATATCATTCAGAAGATAATAACGAGAAAATAATAATTTGGGCATGTGTCCGGAAACGCTTTGTTTTCCCCATAGCCGCCATTTTGTTTCTTTTCACTAAATCATTTTTATCTAAAGAACGGTTTGACCGATTGAGTTAAAACTTGACATGAAGTTTAAAGTAACAATTATAAGTAAAATAAACGATTATATCCAATAATGAGTTTTAAAATGTCACTGTTTAAAAATTTCAAACTTGAATTACCCAAAAACCATACATTTTAACAAACAATTTTATTCAAGACACCTTTTTTGTATCCATTTTTATTATGTACCGTATGGTGTAAGTGTCAAGACAATTGGAAGAAGGATAATAATTAAGTTATTTGTGTAATAATTGGTTTATCCTATATCAACACAATAAACACAACAATATTATGGTTACGTATGCTGTTATTAACTTTAACTTAACTATTATCCTTCATCCGATTGTTTTCATAGTTACACCATTCCATAGAGAATTAAAAGGACTACAAAAAGTTAGAAAAAGACTAAAAATAAGCACCGTAGACCCATGTTTATATTGTGAGAGTTCGAGGTCACCCCGTATACTCAAAACCCTATCTGAGTACTGTATAAGAAAGTGATGTAGAATGTTGAAGAAAACTTGAGATTAAATTATACTCATGTACTTTACAATAAACTGATTTAACGTTTCTTACATGAATCAAATATTTGTGTATGATATTGAAGTCGTAGTAAGTTCGAAGAAAGAAATCCAACGCCCTCAAACTAGAAAGTTTTTCATCATTTGCGATCTTGAGCACAATCTGTGGTTATTTTCGTCGTAAGCTTGTTCACTGGCAATATGAATACATATGTTATAACGTCAAAATGCAAACAATATACATAGTGTTGAAGACCATCCATGCGGAATGTATAATGAACTAACTAAAGTAGGCTATTATTTTGTGCTGAGACCATACTATTTCGCACAAAAAGAATACAAAAATCCAATACAATTGCATAATTTTACTATTTTTACCATCCTGTTTTCGTAAAATTAGAAGTCCTTTATCTGTTCTGGCAGAAAATAACATTAAATATTCCAAACTAATGGAAAAATGAAATAAAAAAACATTTTGATTATTACAACCAGGTAGTAGTACTTATTTGTTTTGGTTTGTCATTTGTAAGATAAGGAATTTACATCTTGATTATTATTTGTTTTAAACCTTCATAGCAATGATTACTTACTGTATATTATATCTATCTATATATATATTTGTTAAAATAATTGTAGCTAACAAATTTTGTTTAACTTGATCTTCCCATTTAAGTACATATTTTTTTAAATTTTAGAGATATTATCAGCTAAAATACAAAAAATGTGAAATTTTTTGTTAAATTATAATTTCAGATACCTTAAATATCTCATTATTTAAACGGATTTATCAAAGCAATGTGTCGTAAGATGTTGGTTTATAAGAGTAAAACTATTCGATAGTAATAAATAAAATTACAAATCCAAAGTTGTATTTTAGATCCGTAATCTTAAACAAAACAAATTAAGTTAACTATAAAATGATGTACACTCGACGTGTGTTTACGATTGAAATTTGATCAAAAACCACGAACTCTACCCCCATTTGCCTTCTGGGAGACTTAGATTTAAAAAATGAAAAAATTTCCCGTGATCATTAGTTGTGAAATTGTTTTAGTAGAAACTAATTGTCTAAACTGGTTACTTCACTCACTATTCATGCCTCACTTGTGGTCTATCTTTGTATAATTATGAACGGTTTAAAGAATGTACAAAATTATAACTTGTGCCAGCGTATGTGTAGCTTTTGTAATTAAATGCAACACTTTTAGTTCAACTTCTTTCTAGAGGATATCAATATATTTATATCAAAAAACTAAATGTTGGTCATTAATTGCATTGAATTGTATTTAAATATTCCATGTTAAGAACTGTGCCTTGTACTAAAATAATGTTTTTTTTTTTTATTTAATAGTTAAAATTGTATCACCCATTTAGTTAGATGGTTAATACTTCGTAAACCTTGTCGCTGAATTATTTAGGAGACAGGAATGTAAAGATTTAAACTATAGTCCCATATCATTATTAGCCTATTATTTGGGTTAAAAAACTTGTAAATCTAATAGTTGGAAACCACTAAGAACATAGACCTGCTGAAAAAGGAAAAGATTTACTTGGATCAGCTGAGAGAGACTAAATGTCAATTAACTCAGTCAAAGTTATTTTAATTCTACTCCACAACTAAAACACTTAGAGGAGGCGTGTATAGAGGACACATTATAGCCTGAAAATAGCAACTGTGGTATACTCTAATAAAGGTAAGAATAAAATAGAGGACGAACTGTGAGATAGGAAAGAGCTATGAAGTGGAACATTCAAGGACATAAAATGGAAGAAGGCCAAGGCAGTGACCAAGACGTTGAAGCTTAGAAGGCGAAAGAAATGAGACTTCAAAGGAGTTGTTGATGTCCTATCGCATAAATTGGAGGGGTTTTATTACCATCCCTCTAAAATTGTAAGTATAACAAGAAATAACTTATATAACCTTCATAAACACAAATTATTTTATGTTTTACAACATTCATACATATTTTTAACCTTGTAAAATTTAAACAAATTTCCATCTTTAAGTTTAATTGCTATTTATATTACAACAATATTTCTGAATACATTGATTTCTAAATCAATTCCGTGCAGGTACATACGTGCTTTAAGTAATTCAGAAAGTTATAAATAAAATACAAAATAAGTTGTTGTGTACATTTATTTACTAAAACCAATTGAGCTTTCACATTGTGAGACAATAGTAACGTACATTTAATACTAATCCATATTACAATAAATACTACAAAGTAACAAAACTAAAATAAAGGTACATTAACAATAACATCAGACATAGTTTAAGTGTTGAACAAAATTATTGTAGTACAAGACAAACATACATCTATTTTAACTTTATTTGTACATAGGTCATGATATTAACTAAAACTATTATTGAAATTAGTATAATTATATTTACAAAATATGTATAAAACTAGACTTTGGCAAGGTCGATTATCGCTCTACTTGAAGTCATGGACACGAAACTTTTTTTAAAGACACTAATCGTAAATTTGTTGTTGTTACACTTAACTCCGAACTGACGAGTATAGTACGAGGATTCCACGTGAACTGTGCGATGCGCAAAAGTGGATAAGATAGTAAGGATACAAAGGTAATGCAAGATCTACTGCGCATCCATCAGTCATGAACCACACGGAAACTCGTAAACTATATTTTTTCATAACATAATAAGTATGTTTTTTATGAATTATTATTTATTCCTTTTTTTAATATTTAATTAATTTTTAGTTCTTTTTTTTTTTAATACGTGCAAGTTACAGTCTACATATCTATAAATAATTAATTACTAAACATTAAACAAAGTATAATTTTTATTATTTCTATTACATTATAATATCAAATTCATCACGCTGGAGTACAAACATTTTACTTTTTATAAAAAGGAACATTACCAAAAATCTAATTATTTCACAAACTTCCTCCTCTTCAAGCGAGTTTAACAAAAAATAAATACTACAATAATAACAGTACACATCTGATACACATTTTTTGTACATTAAAACTAATAATAAAATTAGTAAAAGAATGTACTTATGTAAGGTGAAATTCGAGCAATTTGTTATATAAAAGGAATTACAAATTATTTAAATTTGTTATACATTATTGGGGCAGAGTGTTACATTACTTGCCCTTTTATATTCTACTAAAATTTTGAAAGAAAACTAGACACAACTATTTCCCTTATTTTGTCAAATAAAACCTATTGGGATAAGAAAACACTTTACAGTTTTCCTATCGATATCTTGTTTTGGTTTAGACAAATATTATAATGGACGGCAGTGAGAAACATTCTTGTTTTTTAATATGTTCAATAACAGTTGTTAGATATTAATGTTGAGTTCAAACACGTTAGATCCTAATACAAATAAGTAATCAATAACCTCAAAAAGTAAATGACAAATTAACGGATAGAAAATAAATACGAATTTTATGTATAAGTGAAATAAAAAATAAATAGCTTAATTATTTTAATTAGTAAAGCATCAAATATTAAAATAAAAATGCAAAATTACATAATAAATTATATTACTAGTATTTGCAAACAGTTGTGAAAAGTAGATTTCACCGCCTAGTCTAAATTGTAAAACTATTTTGTATAACTATATTAACCATTAATTTATAACAATTACTTGACTCCGCCTCATTTTAGTACTCTAACACTGATAAACCATTATTTTACAAAATTTATTAAACTTATTATTTTGCAGTTATATAATAATAGTTTGTTATTATATAAGTTACAAATATTGCATTCAAAAAATGTTACCTACATATACACTTAATGTTTGAGCTTTTATTCATCTTTATTACATACAGCAATATGTACTGTAATTAATTTCTTGGCTTTCTATTTTTACTGTATTTTTCTAAAATTGAATGATTCAAATATTTTTCATTCGATTTTGTTAAAAGTAGTACATAATATTACAATGTTATAGTCAGTACAAAATAACATATTTTAGCTTACAATTGAATTTACATTTTCATTTATAAATAAAAACCTAAATTATTGTTTATTTAACAAATTTTAAGGTACTTAAAAACATTGATTACAATTCCAAAAATTTAAGTTTAAAAGTAAATATTTTAAAACTTTCTTTTAAAAGAACATTTTGTTTCTAAGGAAACATTAAATCCTGTTTTCTTTCATTTCTTTTGTAGGTAGTAATTGCAAAATTATTTTCAAATTTATTGACAAATTGAGCTTTTATGTCAAATACGTTTTTTATATAAAAATATAACGTCGTGCAAAATATTACAATTTAAAATATTTTTACCTGATATTTCTCTCTAAATTTTCTATATTTATTGATATTCTAACATAAAAAATAAGAGCAATATTTGAAAGAACTTATGTTCTTCTGTTTAGCAACTCGAGGTGTATCGCATACCTGTAATGTTAAACACATCATATTTGTTCATTTTACAAGCATTCAATCAATAAATACAATACACATAAGACTAATAATTTGTTGTTCACTTTTCAAATAACTAGCTCCGCCATGTTTCTTTAATTAGATCACTAGCTTTTTCGCCTATCATGAAGGCAGGTGCCATGGTATGCCCACCGGTGATTGAAGGCATGATAGAACAATCAGCGACTCTTAGGCCGGAGATCCCGTACACTCGTAATTGATTGTCAACAACAGCTTCAGGATCAGACGGTGGCCCCATCTTAGCTGTACAACACTGATGGTGGAACTGTGTAGTGATGTGTCTAACACTGCATCCCCAGTACTCATCCGAGCCAAACTCGAATTGAGCGCACTGAGGTATGGGCACTGTGTGAAGCTTTGATCCGTACTTTTGGAACGCTTTGGACTTACTTAGTTCCACAGCTGATTTCAATCCGTCTACGATTACGTCTAGATCTCTTTGATCTGATAAAAAGTTAGCATATATTTTAGGAGCTGTTGTAGGATTTGCACTGTTTAGTGTCACTTTTCCTTTACTTTTTGGATACAGTATCATAGGCCAAATCGTCCAGGAGTCTCTATGCTTTATATCTTTATAGACGGCATCAAATATTTCGTCAGTAATCTCCATAGTCCCGCGTAAAGAACTGCCTCCGTCAGAAGCTAACGAAATGGGCACAAATATGTACTCAATATCAGGAATATCGTCGGAGTAGTTAGCATACTTTGTTTTTATATAACCGAGTCCTTCACACCCCAAACTGGTAAGTGGTCCTTTTCCTCTTAAAAAGTAATCAATAAAATTTCCTGCAAAATTACCCAAAATTCGTCTTACCACTACAGCAACAGGCTTATTAACTAAGAATGTTAATCCAGCCATAGAGATATGTTCCTGGAGATTTTCCCCCACTCTTAGGTCTTGTAGTACTGGGATACCCAACGGTTCAAGAACTTCTCTTGGACCTATACCGGACAACATTAGAAGTTGTGGAGTATTAAATGCACCTGCAGATAAAATTACTTCTTTCCTTGCATAAACAACACGTTTTCTACCTTGTTTTATAAATTCAACACCGTATGCTCTTTTGGTAAAAGGGTCTATAAGAATCTTCGTCACTTGAGATTTTACACTGATATGAAAGTTTTTCCTTTTCCTTATCGGTTGAAGGAATGCTTTGGAAGCTCCGTAACGCTTTCCTTTCCGTATAGTAGCTTGTATGGGCGAAAATCCAACATGAGTATTCGGGTTATTATAATCCACTAGTTTATAACCTAATTCTCTACCTGCATCCAGAAAGGCACTCAGTAGCGGAGTTCTGAAAGGAGGATATTCAACATACACATTACCTTTCGTTCCATGGTAAGGTGAATTGGTTAAATTGGGTATAGTTATTCTCTCGGATTTTTTAAAATACGGAAGTAAATCATCGTAACTCCATCCAGTATTGCCCAAAGCAGCCCAACTGTCAAAATCACGACGATTACCTCTGGTGTATATCATGGCGTTGATGATAGTTCCGCCACCGACACCAGTTCCAGATGGCCAAGGACACGTTTCATCCAGAAGGCCTAAACAAGCGCCTTCTTGTCTTTCCGTCTGATACAGCCAATTGTACTGCGTCCACCAGAAATATGTACTTAGAATCGGTACATCAGTGTAAGCGTTGTCATCAACTCCTGCTTCTAACAGTAACACTGACCAATCCGGTCTTTCCGACAGTCTGTTGGTCACCACTGAACCTGCAGCTCCAGCGCCTATTACTATAAAGTCATACTCTCTTAATATAGGTCTGTTTCCTAAGTATGAATTCTCTCTTAATGGTAAACCTTGTTCTCGGTATGCTTTTATAACAGTTTGAAGCAAATCCCAAGATTGTGATGACAGAGTTGATAAAAGCAGAACTACGCACAGGAATATAAACGCACCTTTCAACATGGTCATATTTCCAGAGCTTAATAAAAGAATCGGTAATTATCTTCACTATTTTTACTATATCTTCTGTTCTAACTCGATTACTTTTTCTGTAACATAAAAACAAATAAATAAGCTATCTTCCCTGTATGGTAATATACAGTATGTGAAAATAATTTATAAACGGCTGTATTTCTCGGCATTTAGCAAAAATATAAAAATGTGTAACCCTTATTTGAAAGAAATATCTATTTTATATATATCTTGTTGGGTTTAAAATTGTGATAACAACAATTAATTTCTCTTTATTCCATAAAAAGACCGACTTAAAAATGTCTAATATAAATCCATATTTTGTATAATGTTTTTGGATTTGATACACAATTGTATAATGTTTATTCTGCCCTACAGTTTTTGCGTAGATTGTAAATGAAATTTGGGTTTGTAGATTTTGAAAGATTCTAGCTTCTTGGGATAGGAGATAAACTATAATTCCAATTTAAGAGATGCTTGAATTGTTTAAAACTTTACGCCATAAAAAGTATATATTAATAAAAACATATTTAAAATACCGTTTTTAGATTATCTGAAAAACACTCGAGAATTCATTTTATTAAAATAAAATTTGTGTACATATTAATACTTTGAATGTTGCGATTTATTATAACACGTCATTTTAAGAATCTTTTAAATTATAGTTGTTTTATCTCCTACTCCCAAGAAACTAGAACCCTTAAAAAAATTGAAATTTTAGGTCGAATTCAAATAAAAACTGTTGGGTTTTTAAATAAAAAAGTTTAAAACTATAAATTCCGAAAATGTAACAGATAATAGAGATGTCTGCCAGACATTTAAAAATTGGCAGTAATGCAAGGAAAATGGTTAATATCACAATTTTAAAACCATGAAAATAGACATTTCTTAAAATGAGACAACAAACATTGTTCTATCTTTTTATGGGACGAGAAATCCAGCCGCTTCTATTTATATTACACACGTAACTATGTATAATATATTCCTATTACAGTATTATAAACTAGGTAATTGGTTTCACGTGGAAGACAGGATATGTATGCAACGCAATTTTCTTTTTTTTAAAGTTGCTATTTTAAATAAACGTTAATGTTTTTTTACCAACTATATTTTGCCCTAAAACTTTTAAGAAAATTTGTAAAAAAACTTTTGGGCGAAAACTGTCGTAGCAAATAATATGTATCCACCTGCAACTCTCGTTCATCAGGCTAGTACGATAGCCTCTTATGCAAACACTTTCAATCTCAGTTGTTGTTCTTCTGCACTTTTTACAAAAAAAGAGTAAAATTTGATTTTAAAACCACCTAACATCTATTGTAGCTATAAATGTTGAGCAGAATGTAGTTAAGTGGTCAGACTTTCATATTCACTTGAAAATAATGATTTCTTAAAACAATGAGACTAACTTTTTTACAAACACTAGCTGACCCGTACGGCGTTGCCCGTGGTGGTTGGTATTTTCAGTCTTTTTAACGTAATTTTATTCTTTTTAAGTGTTCAGTCAGTGAGTGGTATTTGGCTTTTATATATATAGATTTTAAATAATAAAAGCACTATTGTCATAATAATAAAAGATCTGAAATTATGATTTTAGTAACTTTGATCCCCCCAAACCCCTCCTAAAATTTCGAAATTTTTCATACCCTTTCTTAGTGAGCACCTATGGCCCTAGAGGAAGCTACATACCAAATTTCATTCCAATCCGTTCGGTAGTTTTGAAGAAATCGTAATTTAATAACTTTGATCCCCAAACCCCCCTAAAATTTCGAATTTTTTCAAACCCTTTCTTATTAAGCACCTATGGCCCTAGAGGAAGCTACATACCAAATTTCATTCCAATCCATTCGGTAGTTTTGAAGAAATCGTGATTTAATAACTTTGATCCCCAAACCCCCCTAAAATTTCGAATTTTTTCAAACCCATTCTTAGTAAGCACCTATGGCCCTAGAGGAAGCTACATACCAAATTTCATTCCAATCCATTTGGTAGTTTTGAAGAAGTAGTTTTTTAATAACTTTGATCCCCCCA
>JAGFPH010000533.1:147973-193954 GCA_018207615.1 Philaenus spumarius
GTCGAAAAAAAATCGATTATCATTTTTTTTCGACTTTGGGAAATCGATAGACTGGTAAACTTTTTTTTATGTTAATCTACACACTTTAATGTACTTATAAAAAAAATTCAGCAGCATTGCAAATTTCTGGTACTTTTGGTCTAAATTGACCTTTACCGACTGGCCTAGAAATGGTATAGGCCTAATCGCTTTTTTAACATTTTGTATTTTCCTTGTCTACACAACGTTGTAAAATCAGTATTCCATAATACAGACCCGATAGTAAACATGGTTAAATAAATATACCATTCTAATTCATTTAAACGTCAATTCACTAACAACTCAAAGTATTCTAAAGTACTATATTTACTATCAATTCGAATAATTTATTCACTTACTTCAAAAGTGTGTCCTGGCGCTATGTATTTATTACCGTTTTTCAAGAACGTGTATTTTAATGAGACACTTGATCTAAATCACTGATCTCATTCCGTCTCTAGGACAATTAATAATCCTTGAATTTTATTATTAATCGGAATTCATACCTTGACTAATAACTATTTATTTAAAGGTCGCTTGCTCCATGTAATGTGTTTTAATAGTTTTCACTATCTTGTTGCAAAACTAGACGAGATCGCTCATCACTCAATGACACAAAGTATGTTAAACTCCCACTTAGGATACATTTTCACACCAACCTCCTAAGGCCTGCTTCACACGTATGAGGTTCCATTCGGTTCTTTTTCGGTCGCTGCCGACAAGTGTGAAATGGTACTTCAGCACCGAATACTCCCTCGGACCGAATAGGTTTCATCAGGTTTCTGCAAGGTACCCGGACACATTTCCAGGGAACAGAAAGCAATCAACGCTTTTACACACGCGCGGTTCAGTTTCTGTTTTAACCTGATAGCGAGTGGACCTCTATTTTTTTTTTTATAAGTTTGCTGATAAATATGAGCAGTTAACATGTCGTTACTGTCGATTGGCTGAGTTCTTCAGTGCGGTCCAAACCAGTGCTGTGGGAGAAAACTCGAGAAAATATAAGAATAAATTTAAGACGCAGGAAGCATGGAAAGACGTTTGTATAGAAATTTTGCAGGACTATGATGAATTTGACGTCACTAAAAAAATTGAAATCTGTAAGTATTTCAACAACTTGCCTTCTTTCCGTGATCACGTATAGGAAGAAACACAAACCCTAATATTATCCGTATGAGAACCGTGTACATATGAAATGTTCCATTCGGTTGCAACCGAAAACGAACCGAACCGAATAGAACCGGATATGTGTGAAACAAGCCTTTTTTTAATTATACATAGCCTACATGCATAATTTAGCTTGTAATATTAATACAAATACGATTGTTGTACTGGATCCCGTTGTACTTTATTATTATCAGTCAATGACAACCTTGAAGATGTTTTGCCTGAAAACAATTTAACAGAAGAAGTTCGAACCTCGGCCAAGTGTCCGTACTGACTACCATACATACAAATGAACCAACATTATATTTATAACAAGCTAAGCTATATTATACTAACCACCTTAAAAATAACGATTGCCTTGGAGAGAAAGATTATAAATTGGTGGTTTGGGTCTAGTTAATGGAGATGACTGCTCCAGAGCACAGTGTTATCATAAGCCGCATATAGTATATATAAGTAGTCTACCTCTAACACCGAATATATATTTAGCTGCAGTACTATCAAAAATATGAGGCATGGTTATTCAACCAAACTTTCTTGAATAAACCATTAGTCGTTCAAAGTGGATAGTATCATATTTTTATATTTTCTAATTATTAGAATATATGATGCGATGCTGTAATCCAACCGAGATAGAGGATATATTTATTTATTCGATACTGTATAAAGCAGGTCATATTACAACTAGTGATGTAAAACGCCCGGGCGTTTAAATGTCGGGGCAAATGCCCAGGGCATATGCCTAAATAAACGCCCAAAATCCATAAGCGCCCGGGCGTTTATCCAGTTAATCCAAGCAGTTCCTTTTTTCTTTCCCATTTTCACTTAACAAAACACAGAAGATGTTAGGTTATATCACTCAGGCTGCTGGTCTGCCGCTGTGCCACATCACATACCCTAAGACAGTGTTACCAACCCTTGCCTATGAGACATATGGCTTTCCTCCCAGAAGTGGTTGGCCAATGCCTCCACAATCATTCATCTTTTTCATATGTAACTACAACCTTAATTCTTGACTATCCTACCTACCTCAAGTGAAAAGTTAGTTGTTTTGGTTGTTTATTTTTTTTATTTTTTTTTTTTTAAATTGGTAGGCCTAAGTAAAAACATAAATGTTTGTACAACAAACATAATTATGTATTTTTTTTTAAACCAGTGTTGGACCATATAAAAGCAAAATGAAAATAATTATTTTATAAGTGCCTTTTCATGTTATTGAAATACAAAGCAGTTAAAAAGCACTTTTTTATTAACAAAACCTTAATACTTAACTATAAATTCAATTATTCATTGATTCATTATAAATTTACCTTATGCACACATTTATGACTTCCAGAGTAGAAACCTGCTGAAGTAGCAGTTAGTAAATTATTTAACAATTTTGCTATAAAATGTTTATTCAAAACACCACATTGAAAATATTACAAGTTTTAGGGGTTTATTTTAATGGTTTAAGTTGTTTGTCAACTTATCTCTTGATAATGACCCCCTCCCTTAAAATGTTAATTTTAAGAACACAACTAAGCACTGAAGGCAGTTAAAGATTAAAAACATGAACTATAATAATTAAAACATGAAATATAATAGTTAAAACTGCCTTAAACTAAATGTTTTATAAACGCCCAGTTTTTGGGCGCTTAAAATCGCTTTGGGCAAATGCCCGGGCATATGCCCATTTTTAAACGACCAGCCCACTGGGCATATGCCCGGCCCACATCAATAATTACAACACATTGGAACAATACACACAAAAACACAAAATATAGTTAAACAAAAAGCAGCTAAAAAATAGAGAAAAATATACAATAATTAACATGAATACGCAAAATTGAAAAATAATCTGAAAGAATAAGTTAATAAGATAAAACATATTAAAAAAAGAGCACATCTATCACAAAATAGTACGTTCATGATGCACAAACTCAACAGCCGAGTAAAAGGATCCAGACAATATAAATTGTCTAAGACTGTTTATAAAATCCTGTAATTTGGTGAAGTTTGAATGCTTTTAGTTAGCTTATTCATGAACTTTGCACCAGCTTGTGAGGAACATTTACTTTATACGTTTAACCTGTGCTGTCTGGCACGATACTCACAAGCTTGCATAGTGCTGTAGTTGTGTATTTCTATATTTTGGACATTATCACACTAATATTGAATTTTTTTTAAAAAATCAACACGGAAGTGTAAGAAATCCTATTTTTTTAAATATTTTTTGTAACTTTGTTTTTTATTTAGCCCCGCAATAAGCCTTATGGTTCTTTTTTGCAAGACAAACACTCTTTTCATATTCTAAACTGATGAGTTTCCCCAAAGAAGAATTCCATAGTTCAAATAATGATACACTAGCCCATAATAAGCTGGTAAAAGTATCGATGTACCACAGTATAGCTTCAAATTTTAGTAAAACATTTACCTCAGTTAATTTTTGTACTAATACTGCTAATGTGGTCATGCCAGTTTAACTTGTCATCAATTAGAAAACTTAAAGATTCTATTGATTGCACTTATTAAAGTATACTATCACCTAATCACCTATCATAACACCTGGTGTCTAATTTGAGCTATGCTTTCTACTGAATTGTATGTGCTTGTACTTGGATTTATTACTAAATTGTTTTCAAAAAAATACTGTCCAGTGGTATTGACTTGTATTAAAGCTGTCTGCTCCAATTGTTGAACTGAATCTGCTTGAAAAATTAGTGTTGTATGATCAGCAAATTGAATTACCCTATCCGCATATACTATACTTATGGTGAAAAAATCAGTAATATAGAGTAAAAATAATACTGGGCCGAGAGTTGATCCTTGATGGACCTTTGTCTCAGCTCAGTCTCTTTAGACAGCCTTAATGCAAAATTATTAGCACGCTATGCTCTTTTAGAAAGATATGAGTTTATTCATAGTAATGGAATCCCTCTAATACCAATATTTTCACATTTCTTACGTAACAAATCAACACAATCAAAAGCTTTAGAAGGGTCCAGGAATATGCTCATAAATTCTTTTTTTATCAAAACCATCCAATAAGAAGTACATTTACTTGACTAATGCATGGATTAGAGACTTTCCTTTTGAAAGCCATATTGGCTACAACAAATTGTATTCAATTTATCTAAATATTTAAGAAGCTGCATTAAAAAGAGTTTTTTTCAAAAACTTAACTTAATGCTGGGAGCATAGAAATGGGTGTGTAATTTTTGTTTTTATTTCTTCCTCAATTTTTAAATAAATGAATGACCTTAGCAGATTTTAATCTAGATGGGAATACCTTCAGAGAATCAATAACTTATTAAAACCTGAATAGGTTTGGTAAGTTCTTCAGAACACTGTTTGATAAGCCAAACAGAAACTTCATCAATATCAGTGGACTTTTTATTTTTTTATTTCCTAATAGCTCTGGAAACGACCTCTTCGTGTACAGGCAAAAGAAACATTGACGACTCCATATCTCTGTTTCGGAATGAGTAAGGCTTACAATTCTTACCTTGAAATAAATTTTTACTGAAGAAAGTATTAAAGAAATCTGCAACTGATAGTTCAGAATAACTAACTCCGTCAACCTCCAACGTCACATTTGCAGAATTAATATTCTGTTTACGAACATCATTAATAATTTTCCAAGAAGTTTTACTAACATTATCCGATTGACATATGATTTAGCTGCCGCTATTACTCGCTTGTAATATTCATAATATGTTTTTAATTCTTGATAGGTGTTTTAAAATATATATATATTTCATAATACAATTTCAGCTTCTCCCTAGATACAAGAATTCCTTTGGTTATTCACTTTATTGTTGGTTTGTTTTGCTTTCCTTTTAATTTGATTATTTTTAAAAGACCAGCAGCATTAAGACATAACACACAAGTTTAAAGAATTAAATTTTGTCATCTAGGTCAAAATGTTCATCTAGTTTCTCCCAATTTTCATTTTTTAGTATTTTAAAACATCAATATTTTCAGAACGATAATCTCTAATTAGTCTAAAACTCGTGGCTTCTTGATGAATGGTAAGTATCTTAGATTAATTGCCAGTGCATAATGATCTGATATTCCAGACTGAATAATTATGACTGTTTAAAAATCATTAGGGACATTTGATATAACGTTATCTATTGTTCTCCCACCAATCTAGTGGGAGAGTCTATGCACCATTTAAGATTGTAGGTAGACAAAAGCTCTCGCAGTCTGTCTGTGCACCTAGATTAACTTCAAACATTTATTTAGATTTACTTAGATAGATAAACTGTATAGGAAGCTATATGATTTATGTACTAGATAAAATATAAATCACCTTCTAAACCGTTTTAAAACATTTTAATGAAAACACCTAGGTAAGATAAAAACATTCCAAGATACTTAATTATTACTTATAAAACTCGTTTTTAAGTGGTTAGTATAGTTGGGAGCTCCAATCTTACAAGTTCATAACTCAGGAAACTACCTTATCGTAGATTAAAATTCAGTATACTGGTAACTGGTGATTCAGGTTTTATGTAGTATCAATGTCTAACTGATATTTAAAGTTTATAACAAACTTTCATTAACTTTTGTAGGGATTCAGTAAATGGATTTAGCGTGTATAGTAAGTCATACACATTTAGCTGAAATTTAGCGTCCTACGGGGAAGTTTGAAGTCAGTATTTTATTTCAAATAGAATGAAAAATGATGCATATGAAACGTTATAATTCTCTGTTGGCTTTTGGTGAGTTAAAAGTAGGAGAGGAGTGGTCCCAAATTAAGCTCTCTTCTAAGACTAACGTAGTAAACGAGTACAATTTCTTACAAGTTCTTAAGATCAACCGTCGAGTAAAATTAATATAATTATTTCGTGAGACTACGATAAGAAAATTATGTTCAAGTTTTTAATTTGTCCCATCTAAAATGTCCCGCTTTAACACAGGATGATAGTTACCTTGTAATAAATATTAAACGCGGCCGGTAAAAATCTCATTATCTACGTCATTCAAAGAGACAAAACTAATCATTATTCAATAAATGACAGGGCCTTGGTTATCCTGATAATCATTAGTAAAGAATAGAGTCATAATGTGAGCTAAATGGCGTTAGTTGTACTGATAATTAGCAAAGGTTAACAATGTGCTTGATTAAACGTTTGACATAGTTGAGGACTTCTGTCTTACCGCGCGTTGAAATCACTTTGCATGGTGAAACGTACGTAACGTTTTTTTAGTAAAATGGAAATTAGCAAACTGTTTAACTAATGCAATAATGCTATTACCACGCATTAGATCTACTTATTGGAATTTCGTAATATGTTTCTAAACAGACTGACTTCCCTGGTTGAATAAACTTTTGGCAATAAAGAAACTGATTTCACTATTAAATTAATTATTAACGTAATCTTTATAATTTATATTATGAATAAATATTAATTATATTTAAATATAATACCTAATTTAAATTTACTGACTTTCATTAACATTACAAAACTTTATTAAATTTAAATTGTTAATTTTGCCATCACCGTTGCAAAAATAAATTATGTTTGAAGCTTACAATTATATTTTACATTTAAATAAGCAAAATGAATTATACTTTGGTGGTCAAACCTGTTTACGATATTCATCAGTGAGCAAGCAGGTCACTTAAATAACTAAAATTATCCAAGGTCGTTTATTCATAGTTAGAGTTTGAACTTACGGTTATTTTTCCGACATGGTTTGCAAATGATATAATTGAGTAAAGTTTAAGTATTACCAGATAATGAAGTGGTAAATACCTCGTAAACAATTAAATGGAAAATTTTTATCCTTTTTAATCATAATAACATCAGTTCATTTCAACTTTAAACAACTATTAGCTAACAGTATTCTATGTTTGTTTGATATCATTCTATTTCTGTATTGATGTATTTTTATAAAACATACAAATATTTGCATGGTTCCATAAAATAGTTGGAAATTAGATTTTATATGGTTCCACATTTTCGGCTCACAATGTGCATACAAAATGTAAATTCTTTGAAAGCACGTTTGTTCCATATATCCATTTTCACCGGAGCGAGAGGTAATAAACCCGTTCTGATATTAATTTATTACCATTTATTTATTTTGAACTCAAATTGTATAAATTGGTTTAGTTATGCATATTTAAATAAAAATATAACTACACTATCATTCGTTATTAACATAACATAATTTATACTAATATTATAAAGAGGTAAAGTTTTTTTTTTATGTTTGTTTGTTTGTATGTAGGGGGTAATCTCTGGAACTGCTGAAGCGATTGAAAAAATAGTTTTATAATAAAAAGCTAAACTATCCCTGAGTAACATAGGCTGTAATCATTTCTATAAAAACATTTTTTATTTCAATATTTGTAAATTTAGTCGGAAAAATTTTTTAGGTTAAGCCTAGACTAATAAATCAACACATGTATTTACATTTATTACCATAGCAACCAATTGAATAAAATAACAGATAACAGCTGTTTGCTGTAATGTTTTCATTAGTAGCTAATTTCAAATTTTGTATTTATAAATTTTAGGTTAGGTTTTCATTAAAGTGTAGACCTGAGCCTTAATGGTTTTTTTAACCTTTATTATAACTGCTGTTGTAAAATAAACGAAATAAATTGATTCGAACATTTAACACTATTTACCATCTTATCTTTGGGGTTATTATTAATCCTACACCTTTATTATAAAGAAAACATAACATGATTATGTGTATAGAAGGTTCCAACGGGGTTGGCGTGCGGAGCACGCAGGGGTTTCCCCTAGTTGTATATATAGCGAGTTGTTCTAAACCATTGAAAGAACATTTGTCAACATTACTGTAATTGAATATGCCCGTAACTATATTCAAATAAAGTTATATTAATGATGACTTGCAATTATTGTAAAACAATTATTATTTATTTATCACTATTTTTCTCCTCTAAATTAATTTTAATGTTCTTTTTCTAAAACAAATATTAAGGTTTATAGAAAAGTACGTATTTATCACAAATAAGAATGACTGTCTATTACAGCTGTGATAAATATAAATAAACTATTTCAGTTGAACCTACTCATTCAAGAAGGTTCTTTTTATAAAAAGAACGATGATTGTATATATACGCGCAATGTATTCGTTTATAGATGTATGAAATGTGAATCAATATAACTCGTTTGTCAAGTTACATAATAGAAATAATTCCTATTCACTCCTACTTAGAAAATCTGAAGTTTGGTATCAAATAAAAATAGTGATGTTAATAATATAATTTAATAAAATATACCAAGAATATTTCGACACCAAACTATAAATATTTTACTTTCAATTGTTATAAATACCATTACGCATCCATACTAAATAGATTACACACCTGTGTATTCACAACACTAACACACGCACAATCACGCACACTCGTGCACCTTATTCCATTGCAACAATAAGAAAAACACTGAAGGGTCAAAGCCAATACACACCTAAGATAAACTCCGGGGACAAGGTAACTCTTCTCTCCCCACCCTTCCACTTGCCTTGTTGAAGTAAATTGGTCATATCTTGGATTGTTATCGGGGCTATCTGAAGGAAAACACATACTAGTCATCTATTGTTCCATTGTAAGTTGGTAATTAATATTACTATATACTAATAATACAGCTTGTTGTAAACACTGACAAATCTTACTGTACATTCTGACAGCTGATGGTATAATTCGAAGTTATGTCTGTTCGTCCTTGTGATGAATTGATTCCTTATGAGTTTGTGATTCATTTTTCTTTGAAAGCCATTTATTTGAAACTACATATGCAAAATGATATATAATTATGAAAGTCTATATTGTCTATCCATACAGAATACAAAAATTAAGTAGTACCTTTAGTTATAAAAATTAGTAGTAGGTCAATTTAAATAGCTTCTTAAAGTCCTATTTTTTTAAATAACATCTTCTAATATTATTTTTTTTTTTATGTAATAAAATTCATCGAAGATTATGTTAAGAAACATATTTATTTCAGTTGACCCAAAATAGTGTTAAATTAAATACCGATATTCAATTTTTATAAACAGCAGTACAATTAAATGGTTTAAATTCACCATTCGCACTTGTGCTTCCAATTCACGCGACATTCGACAGTAACTAGGTCAATAATTAAGTTTAACACAGCCTCGGGTATAAAACGCTTACCAAAAAGTGGTCGACATTGAGTATTCTTATTTACTTTCCTTTTAAACATTGTCATATGATTTCCTAAATCATTTCTTAGTAATCGGTAGAGGAAATCAATTACGTCGTTTTAAAAATATTTATTCCTAACAGAGGATAATTTATGATACTATAAGAGAAGCATTGAAAAATAAGATTTTTTCATGTTTTCCAATACTTTAATCAAATACACCGGACTGACTTTTCAAGTACCAAGCCGCTACCATCAAATTAAAAGTCCTCGATTAGTAATTAAATAGAATATTGAGCAACGAAGCATTTCCTGGAAAGTAATGTCTGTGAAATATAATTTACAGATTCATTTTCATAGCAGATTTTCTGCCCCAACTGCTTAACTATCGATTCGATTTTCCCAAACTTAATATTAACAATTTCGTACGATGGTACCAGAATGAAATAAGCACAAACAGAAAAATTTACAAAATAGCTATTAAAAAACAACTGTTTAGTTGAAAATAAAAATATTGTTTTATTAAATTAGATTTTCTTAGAACGTTGTAAGTTGTGTTATTTCAAGACGCATGCTTAAAATGCGTGTAAATAATTAAAACATTATAATAATACATATAAATTATTACAAGTTTATTGTCATTTAAATTGATTGAAACCAAATTAAATAAATGCTTAATTATTGTAATTATTTCTATTAATCTTATATAACTAGTCTTACCGAACTAGAAACATTTAAGTATATCAAATACTTCGAGAAAATCCCAAAAAGATAATTGTTAGTGATATGACAAAGATAATATCGTCAATAAGTATTGCTATTCTAATCATTAAATATTACAAACTTATACAAAAACTAGTCGTATCTATTGCAGCAACGTATGTGTTATAGTAAATACGGATAAAGGAAATCTGACAATTCTGGGGTTTTAAAACTGGATATATCAACATGCATAATATAAACTAATTACAATACAGTAGTTTTAGTTATAAATAATGTCAAGGTTAAAACTATAGACATCAAGGTGGACGTTACATCACGTTTAAAAATCAGAAAAACAACCATTTTATAATTGCTAGATTGTCGGTCTGTTGCAGTAAATTAGAAGGATAACGGCATTACATTGACACTTAACACATAACATGCTATACATAAATAATAAGGATAAAAAATAAAATATTTTTCTAAAAGGCCAAAATTTAGGACGACTAAAATAAATATTGTATGATACTGTATTTTGGTGGTTGTTTGAAAGAGTTTGTTTAGGAATATAAAACACCGCTTTAAGATTTGTAGTTTTCAAAATATTCCCAAAAATATTACTCAACCTCCTCTGTTTTATAAAATGTTGCAGCTATTTTTTTACATTTCTAATGGTACTTAATTAACAATTATAATGAGGTCAACATTTTGTAAAAACAGGTTTTATATTCTGAATATGGGAATATCTTGCTTTAAAGCCATAATCTACTTTCACTAATTTTCTCCACCAATTTATAATTTATTCAAGCCATGCTTATTTTTACTAACTTTCCTGTGAAATTTTATTAATGAGCCCGAAAATCAAATCAAATTTGTAAACATACGTTTAAGTCTCAAGGTCACTAAAGTATTTTTACTTATCAACGTCGTTAACATCAATAATATTTTAAAGAAATGTCATAAAATTATGTCCATTCTTTTTTAACATCAATTTTTTATCTCGGCATGCCCATTACAATCGGAGCAAACTAAAACGAAACAGCTGAGATTGCAATGCATTTTATTTATATGATATTTTTATTATAAATGGTTAATGTTTTTTTTTCCATTAAAATGTGAAAACAAGAATTTGAAAAAAATTAATAGGCCCACGTAAATTTTAAAATCAACACTATTACTGAGTTACGAACCACGTATCAGAAAGAAACTAAAGCTAATTGCTCTGTAGAGTGTTTCAAACTGTTTAATGACATGTCTGTACAAACAAGTCTGCACAATGTAAGATATGTTTTAAACAAAATAAGCAAATACCAGATAATATTTTTTTATATATGACCTAAAAACGTACATTTAGACAATATTTAACTGTATAGAAAACAGTTATAACAGCTAATTAGGATTACTATCATTAATAATTTAAAACAATTCAGCCTGGACCAATATAAATGATTCAATGATTGTACTAGGGTTTCATCTACAAGTTTGATAAGGAAACGTTAAAACAAATAATTCTAATTTTGTAAATTTGATACAATAGAAATTATAGTAGAATGTTTTAACAGAACATCCGTCTTCCGAAATATTGGTCAGAATACTACGTTATCCGAAAATGCAATAATACAAAATTAATCAATTTGAAATAATGTAGGCCAAGACAAAAACGAATCAGTTCTTAGTTTTATACGGTAGTACATAAGTTTGAGGTGAGCATTTTTATTATTTTACAATTTGATATAATATTAGCATACAAAGACAAGAGATTTGTGTATTTTATAAACATTTTAATTGTGTATAGTCGTAATTATAGATCCGGAATATTATTATTAACATCAATAATATTAATTTATGTACTAAATTAATCTGAATGTATGAACGAATGGATCGCCCTTCTGTTGATTGGAAGGTTGTTTCGGTACTTTAAGTGCACGACGCGTTGGATTTACGGAAATCATTTGGGAAGGCGGAATGCTGGAAGTCTAACTCGTACTCCTTCAGTTTATTTCAGACGCTTTATTTTATTTAACTTATTTTATTGATAGAATATTCCGATTTTTACCGCCAATTGAAGTAGCAAATTGAATACACAAAAGCTATGGTTTTACAGCTCTTTACAGAAAACTCTGACTAACGGGACACAATCACCACCCTTTTGACAAGTTACAGCAGTATCATCCATTTTTACTAGGGAGGTATCTTCAAAATCTCATCAATCTATGAGAAGAATTCAACTAGGTTTGTATTCAACTAGGTGTTCTACGTTCCTACGATGGCAGACTTATACTTTGTTAAATAATATATATATATATATATATATATATATATATATATGTATAAATTGTGTTCATCTTTTTTATTCAGCCACCACAAATTATTTTGAACTTACTTTAGACTTTTAAATATTTGGTATTATGCAATATGCAGCACATAAGGTAGAATTAACAGAAAAGTCAGTAACTTTTTCAAATTTCATATTTCATCCGAATTTTGTTACATCCGATTTTAATGCAATCGAGTTGAATTGCTATGTTCCTCTGATCAGGCATTAACGTTGGCCTAATTTACTTGTAAGTTCACTAAACTTTGACGTATCAGTTACCAATTTTTAATTGTAGGCTGACTCAAATGCTACCAAAAAACTTATTAGACGCTCTAATTTTGATCTATTATTTTCTATGTAAGGTGTGCTGACAAAAATAATGATAAAAATAAACATATTCTCTTTTTTTTTGCAATACCAATCTGATATTACTTTTTCAATTTAATATTTATTTTCTCAAATTAAAAAATGTTCAAATACAAATCATGTATACAAACAAAACGTTAAGTTATAATTTCACAAGAAATACTGAATAAAGCAATTAACTAACAAAATTTTCCCAGCAAATATTAAAAAGTACATTTTGAACACAACTAGATTACAATATGAAATCTAGAGCACCGGATATGCTTATAAATAACTTTTTAATGTGTTACTTACCGCCAGAAATCCTTTTTTTGAAGTTTTTCCTTCACTGCATATATTCCACGACACGTGTTTCGGAACTTAGTTCTTCCATCGTCGGGTGGTCAAAACACATTTAAAAACGTTTAACACAATTTATAAAAAACACACATATAATACAAACGATACACGCGCACAAATAAAGTTCAAACATGTTAGTAGGCTGACGCTGTACAGTGTACTGGTACGTTATCAGCTGATGTATACTTCATATTTAGCTGGCTTATTAGCTCAAAAGTGGGGGTTGCGTCGAACTGTTTTTTGTCATTTAGCAATTTTTCCGAGTGCTCTTATATATATTTTTGTATATGTGATATTCTTCTACGCGGTTCAAGTAATCCCCTTTTTCACATTTTTGTAATATTTTCATGTTGTGCTCTATATTTTTATAAGCATGATCATATTTCACAAGGTGTTCAGTGAATTTGGATTTTCTGGGTGTCTCAGTTTAAACCTTTAAACCGTTTTTTGAAAGGCCGCCCTGTCTGTCCCACGTAGAATTTGTCACAAGAACTGCAGTTTAACCTACATATACCGGTATTCATGAAATTGTCTTGGTTTGAGGTTTTGTTGCTATTTAGTGTATGTTGTAGGTTTGAGTTGGTTTTGTAGGCTATTTTGTAACCTTGTTGTCTGAAAACGTTAGCAATGGTATTGTTAAATTTAGGGTTGTGCTGTAATACTACGAATTTATTATCTTGTTTTGTATTTGGTTTGGTACTATTTCTATTTTTTATCATTTTTCTATGAATTGTATCTACTATTTTTGGGTTGTAACCGTTTTTTTTGGGCAATGTGTTTTATTAATTAAACAAATAAAAGAGCATTGTGGCGACAAAATCACACTGATTTAAATGAAACCCGAACCACAAAAACAATAACTAAACAACTAAATTATAAGTTATGTTTAATACGTTACCCTTATGTACATTTCGATGACATGGTAATCATCCTCAGAGGGTTTTAACACTACTCACAGGATGGACTGTTTGATCTGCATTTACACTTTCATTGAGAACTGTTGCATATAAATGAGCACCGGATGCTCTCTGGCGTTTCTTGATAAATAACTCGAACTTATAACTCAGAGCAATAGTCAGCATTGTGATTAGTCTAATTACATTTCTCTGGAATAACACCCAAAGTTAAGGTGAAAGTAACCATCACTGATCAATAATCTTATTTATTAGTTTATTCTTGGTTTACTATAACTTAAATTTAAATAAATATAAAGTACAGAATTAAAAATTTGATTTGAGGCAGTATACATTTGTAATGATACTAGTGTCGAAAACAATGGTTACTATGTGATCAACTTTCGTTTACTATCTATTAAACAATCGTAAACCACCGTGAACACTCATTAGAAGGAACAGTGACATGTAAAACGAACAATATTCATTTGCACTAACAGACTTGTGATTAATTTGCACCTACGTTCCTTTCCTTTGCATCATTCACTAATTTATGCAATAATTATATTTTCTAGCAGTTTATGCGTATTGAATATATTTTTCGAAATATGTCTTTTCCTATAGAACCATACTTCGTTTTTCAACGCTGTTTGCTGTTACAACAATTCTAGGTATATCCTTGAGTGTAAAATCAACGATTTAATAATTGTATGGATAGTTCCACCATAACCGTATTTGTTTGAGTGAAAAAATATCTAAATGTTAAGAGACAGTTAGCGATTTATTCTATGAAGTTTACTTATAATTTGAAACGCTATTCAAGCTATATTTATAACCAATGTATATAAGAACAATGTTGAAGTTCCTCCTTTTACAGCATACACATTGCGAAATAAGTTAGTATGTATACGAAATGTTTGGAAAATATAAATATTAATGAGTTTTATTGCTGTTCTCCTCTGATCAAGTCAAGAATCATAGGTTGTTACTTTAAACATCCCAATATTCGGCTTTGAATTAACCGAATTATTTCACAATCAATATTAGTTTTTATTTTGTTTAACTATAAAGGGATATATTACCGAACTTAAAACTTAAACGGCAAATCTATTCATAAAACAAAAATAATAATATGTAATCATTTATATATTTCTGATAGGTATCCTCTCTTTACGTATTTAGGTGTGTTGGTCGACAAATGTAACCAATTCGTTCAATCACATTATCGTTTCGAATTGAAAATATTACAGACAGATCATACCGTGGGAGATTTATTTCATTGGGACCCTTGAAAATTTGTCTTTATACAACGGGCAATCCTGGATCTAGATAGTATAGGGAAATGTTTGACTACGCAGTTTATTTGATAATTTATCGAATAGGTAATCTACTGATTTTATCAGATAATCTTATCCACAGCAATCTATATAAAAGAGAGAAAACAAACATGACTGTCTGACGTAGAATCAATGTGAAGCAAAATACACTTAAGACACAAATACGAAGATTTAAAGGTATATTCTTATGGGGTCGTAGAAGCACAATAAGAAAATATTTGACAAAATGTGTATTATAAAACGTAAAAACATTGAAAATGCATAAGTTCATCCCAGCCTTACAACAGATCAAACAGCTGTTCGGATCAAAAGCTTAGCAAACGCATGTTCGTTTACATTCATTAACATAGCAACCAATTTAGCAAATTTAAAATCAATTTATTATTCTTCACAACCAACTGATTTTTTAGGTTAGATTAACAAACAAAAATCAACGTAAAATATTGTCTGCATTATAATTAAATTCAAACATCTGTTGTTACATATTATAAATAAAACAGCTCATTTGAATCAAAAACTCATAATTATTTTTGTTCAGGCCTACAATGAACCAAAACAAGTTTATTTGCAACCAATTTGATAAATTTAAAATCAGGTAATTATTACTCAAAACTAACAGATTTTTTAGATTAGGTAAAATCAAACAAAAGGCTTATTGCATTTTAAGTCAAACGAAGCGAGCAGGGGCGGGAACCCTTGTTTTTTACATAAAAACTATTCCAACGAACCAGACTTTAGGCAGAATATAAACAAATAACTACCAACTACCTAATGTAAAAGAAGCTTCCATATTACGATCAGTTGTTTGTATATAGAAACACATTTTCAAAACTCAATGTGTTTTTCTTTTAATGAAATCATGACATAATTACCAAGGTCACTTTATTAATAAAGGAATTGAAATTAAATAAAGTTGGCGTTACATAAGTATCTAGTAAAATCCAATAGTTTTTACGTCTGATGCAAATTCTAACTATTAATTACAACGTCATTTTGTACGTAAACATGACTAAATTGTGTCTTACATTATATGATAAAGAAACAAAGTTATTATGTAAACAAATTTCATTAATTTCTTGTTTGACATTGTGATCAAGACATGTTTATTAATGTACATCAAATTGTATTACATTTAATGGATAAACTTATAGCTACACCAGAATGTTTAGAACCATTTGTCCTAAAGATTTATGTTTTATTATAATCTTAGAACAAAATAAATCAAATACAAAAGAGAAATAAATGGTATAATATATGGTCAAGATCGGTTAAAATGCCAAGTCCTCAAGAAATCTCAAGTTAAGCATCCGATTAAAGTACCAATTAATTCACTCAAAGTCGTAAACAAAATTGAATGACGTTTTTATGAATTAAATGATCCACTGTCTTCAACCAACAAATTTGTTTTATATACTATTGGAATTCCGAATTACATAAAAAAGCAATTAAAAAGAACTTTAAAACACTTACAACGGCCAAATAAAAGCAACCTTCATAAAGAAATAAACTTAATGGCTGCCGTAAAATCCTTATTGCAAGAACTTACAATTTAACTTATACTTTTAAATCGTAATTTGATCTCGACTAAGGCCGATGAGGTTTTTTACTGATAGGTACTTATTTTACTTCCGTTCTTCCCCTTCCCTAGAATCGAACTCAAGGCTCAGAAAACACTATTCAAATTGTGATTAGTTCTAGTTCATTATGTAATCGGGAACAAGTAGCTCAGATAGTAGACCATTAGATCGTATTAGGTCGTCTCAGGTTCGAATCCGACGATTAATATTGACATCTTTTCTTGTGTTATTTACTCCATGACATTCAACAGGCACAAAGGGAAGGCTTTAGTCAAACTAATTATTGTTGTTTCCATATTTGCCTATCGAACTACTGAATTTAAATTGATATTAGCAAACCTTGTAAAAGGTAGGTAACTAGTAGTTCTGTGAACTGTAGACCTCGCTCGTTGGAATAAAAGACGTGGTTTTATAAGGGACTACAACCAATGAATACAGAATACAATAAGAAGCACAGGGGTATAGGGAAAAAGTCTACGCTTTTCAGCGACTGGAAGACAATAGTTGGGCGACTCACCAACAGGAGCGCTAGCAGCAAAGATTGACTGTACCAGACCATTTGGATCAGGACTGTACAAAAAATATTTCTCTCTCACTTCCTCCACGTAAAACAAACATTTGCAACTTTCACTCACTACCCCTGTCAACAACGGTCCCTTTCTTAAACTGTTTCCTAGTTACTCGTCGTTTGACACCAGCTATGTGTTTCCCTGTTAATATAGTTTAAAATAAGTAATTCAATTAAATTAAGTTATTATTAGTATTTTGTTTTTAAAGTGATTATGTCCAGCGGAATTAAGTGTCTTTATTTGCAGTGTCCTAATAGTAGTGTAAGAAATCCGGATTTACATTTCTTTAGATTTCCTGTGAAAGATAAGGAGATATAAGATCACCGAGACTAATCTTTTTTAGAGGTTAAGATCAGTTTAAAAAAAGACAATTACATCGTTTGATAATTTCCCCTTTAAATCATAAGAAGCGTATGTTTTAATTGAAGATTTTGGCGTCTTTTTTATCTCTGACCAAATATTAATAAGTATTTTTCTCCGTCGCAACAGACCTGTAAACTCAGCGAATTTTCAATTACAATTTCATAGACAAATTCATGAAAAAAGTACATAATCCTGAATTTACTCAGTCGTAAGTTATAAGTTTACAATTAATTGGCAAAAAAACTACTTTTTGCCCATTTTTAATCTTGTTTGACTATTTAATTTATAATACCATATGTTCCCACTTTGCAACCGAATTCAATATAACAGCTGAGTAAAAAAGTAAATGTTGTTTTTGAAAACAAAGCAAACAACTATTCTTATTTAAAATTATTTACTAATTTATTACTTAGTTATTATATACTTATTCTTATTGTGTTTTGTCGTAGAACTTGCAAACTCAGCCCCGATGTTATTCTTATGGCGAAAAAGTAAAATGTTACGTCTCCCTTAATTATGAACATAAATTAATGAAACTTGGTATGTGGAGTCACCTAGTTGAGTTATATAGATATTTGCATAAAATCCATTTTTTTGTGTTCCTTGTTGCAGCAAACCTGCATACTCAGCCCCAATGTTATTCTTATGGAGAATTGGTAAAATTTTATATCTTGCTTATTTGTGAACATACTGTATATACTGTATTGATAAATCTTAGTATCTATTTTCATTTAGAAATGGTCTTTTAATTCACATAAAATACCCCGAAGCAACAAACCTGCATACACAGTCTTATGTAAACCTATGGACATTGTGTTATCCCATGTTACTCATGGAAAATAAATAAATGTTACCCTTTTTGGTAATTATATACTATCCCCCCCCCCCCAATTTCTAACTGATGTCATACTAAGAGAAATTAACTATTTTCGTTTCATTGTTATTCTGAAAGGTTATTGTAGGTCCGCTGAAGCGATTAAAGTAAAATAGCCACATTATTTTTATCGTTGAGTGTGTGTTTAGTATTTGGCCCGGCGGTGTTTGGCGTTTTGTTAGTGAGTTGTCAACGGTTTGCCAATAGAAAAATAGTCAAATGAAAGTAATAATGAAACTGCAAATAAAATAAAGTAATCTAATAATTAAAAGAAACAAATCTACCAGGAATTTACCTTTACAGTATGTAGGACCGAACACACAACTAACAACTGATCGCCCAGTTTAGGTAAATTCCGTGTAGGGGGGTTTTTTGATACTGTGATCAAACTAAAATATGATATCTACTATTGTTTAATAAATTTCAGATATAATATAAATATCATATTTATTTTGATCATAGTATCAAAAGAAAAAAAGCCATTATTATATTACATACAATTGTCTTAAAATGTACAACAGTACTTATAATACTTTTGTCATGTATTTAATGTTTGTAGTATAGGATTTATTATGTAATTTAAAACAATTTTTAAAAGCCAACGCGTTATTGGTCGTTCTACCACTAGTTAAAATTTCATGTGCAATGTTCAGGAGTCGTGTACGTATAAATAAATTAAAGATTAAGTGTCATAAATAGTGATTTATTTGAACATCTAAGTAGGCTAAGCTATTGTAACAAGAACTAAAATAATATTTTGTTGTCAATACATTTGGTATAGTGTGTGTTAGGTTATAACGTTTGTATCTGGGATACGCACAGTTTTAAGAAGCGCCTCAGTAGCGTTGTTGGTTATGCTATTGCACAATAATTGTCAAGACAGTTTTATAAGGCCGGCCACACACTGCAACAGTCGAGGCGAGGCGAGGCGAGGCATTTTGACTAAAGGCGTCTTGAGCGACAGAGAAAGCATAGGCGCTTACGGAGCTCCATACACTGCAAGAGACGAGGCGAGGCGAGGCGGAAAGCCGCCTTTAGTCAAAAAGCGAAGCAGACAACAATTATGTTTCGTCGAAAGTCATTTAGTCAAAGCGTTCCGCGCATGCGCAAAGTCGCGTGACTTCCACCGCTCTGTACTGAACTGTGAAACCACGCCAAAACTTTGGTGTCTTGACTTGCCTCGCCTTCTGCTGTGTGTGTTTGCTTTGCGACAAGGCAATTCGAGCGACTTGTCTTACGTTGCCTTGCCTCGCCTTGACTGCTGCAGTGTGTGGCCGGCCTAAAGGATGTAAAAAGTTAAAGTTACAAGACGGACGAAGTCAAATTGTAGGGTTGACGCAGACGGGGAGGGGGGAGGCTGTCTCATACAACTGCGCTGCTCTCTAGTGGATGTTTCTTGAAGTAATAGTTGCAGGTTTCAATAGATTTGGCGACTTCAGCGCTGCCCGGTGGTGGGTCGCTTAACTATTTTTTTGAGTAGAATTTTTAACATGGAGCCTGTGCTTCTTATAGTATTCTGTATTCATTGCTACAACTCAATAAATGCGACACAACGCCAATCAGGCTCCTTATCTCGGCTCCCCCTCCACAACTCACTCACAGTCACAGCGGCCACACTGACGTAGCGCAGGAAAGAGCAAGACAGCAGGTTGCGCTCTCTCTCTCTCTCTTCATAAAATCATAAGGTTTTATGAAGATATCTAAAGAATAAACTTATAAAAACATGGTTAAAATACAAAAACTTGGACGATTTTTAAGAAACTTTATTTTGCAGCTATTTTGTGAGCTTACCGTTAGAAAAAAAATCAAGAAACCAATCTTTTAGAACATCAAATTTGCTACTCGCAAAATGTTATTAGTTTTTCAATTCGCCTTACGGTTAAGCCACAAACTGGCTTTGGAAAAAAGCTTATACAGAGAAACGGTGCGGCCACCATTTTTATTTTATTTAAGGGGTTAAAAATGAAAAATGGAAAAAACCATATATATACAGAGCTCCGCCTAGGAATAAGGAACATTCATGCAAAAAAATTATGACAATCGGTCAAGCCGTTTGGCCGTAATCGTGAGACAGACACACAGACGAAATGCCGAACGGTCGAGCAAAAACGGAGACCTCGCTTCACTCGGTCAACCGTCAACAAGTGTGCTACGCCTGACGATGATTTGTGTTGAGGCGAAACAGCTATAGCAACAACTAAGAGTAACCGCATAGTGGAGCGGCGATACAAGGGAAGAGAAAAGCGACGACTACAAACACACGCACTTTAATATAACATCGTATAGTGGGGAGAAGAGCATTGCTACAAAGAGCGCTACGACCATCGATAAGAACGAAGGAATCAAACATACTTGTTTTTGTCGCTATTTTCGCTGGTGGTTTCGGTTTTGTCTGAATTAAAATTTATGTAAAACTGTTTATTCGTGTGAAGTGTTTGTCAAAAATGGTACTACAAGGAATGAACTAACTTTAAATAAATTATAATAGTACATTTCTAAATAAGATTTATTATTAAATGCATTATTTATCATATAAAAATTCAATTTAAAAATCAGAGGATGTCACTCAATAAAATTCAACATTTTGTTAATAATACAAATAACAGTATATTACTCTAAATAATTAAAATAATATAATTTAATTACTACTAACTACAAAAATGATAGCCAACCTCTTATTACCAATTTAATTTCATAACAGACATTTCTTGTCAAGTAATTATTATTGTTTAGTATTAATTCGCAAAAACAAAAACTAATCGTTAAAAGCTCTGTAAATTTAAATAAAAGAAAAACTTAAAAGTATTGCCGTATTTTAAATACAATTTTCCATTAGTTAATTGATCCTAATTATTACATTAAGCTACAAAATTTACTTTTATTCATGTATTTTACATAAATCTTTTTTAACATTGTAATTCAATTCAATTTTATTTTGGCAAACATTGAATGTTTGTTTGAATCTTACAAATGCCGCATTAATTGTCAACCTATTGTTTTCTCTTGATCTTTCGGTGTCAAGGATGCCCACAGAATTGGGGAAAGATGGAATTTGCTCCACATTGAAATCGAAGCCTTACTTGTCAATTATAATATTGTGTAGGAGACAGATGTAAATATTCAATGAAGAATTTTCCGTTAATAAGAAATTCATTGTGAGGGAGAGACTAAAAAAACGCGGGACACTAGTGAACACGACAAAAAACAACAGGAAAATGTGACGTAGTTGTCGCTCCTATCTCCGCAGTACTATGCTGTGTCATTTCTTTACTCACAGCTCTCTTTGCTCTGTCGCGCTTATCGCAGCTTGTATCGATGGTCCACTATGCGGTTACCTTAAGAGGGAAAGAAACTACTTTTGACAAGGTATGCCAAAACAAATTCAAATTATTGTTATTATGAAATTTTTAATTCTACTCAGAGTACTTAATGAAACTAATTACAAAGTATCAAATTTGTATCCTATGCCTCCATATCAATACAAAAATATGAAAATATGCTTTGGATTTGTTTAAATTATGAAATGCTGTGTACAATTAGGAAGCGTGTCTAACCAATTTACCACTCATGTAATTTGATCTGGCCTTCATACTAGACCATAGTTGTGTTATGCCCTTCAACACCATACCTAAAGATGTTTGTTAGCCTAGTATCGGTTCATTGGCATACATATTTTTATAAATTGTTTGCTTTTAAATATCCCTTAAGCTGCCTCGTAATTCCGTAATTATCGAAGCCATAATTGGTTAAGATCAAAATATATTTATATTATTTTAAATATTAAATATTGTGTTTTAATAACTTGGAGTTCTGCCAAGCTATTTAGGTTAATAGATAAGTTGAATACATTTTTTTAAAACTTCACAAAAGTCCTATTATTTTCTTATCAGTACCTTTGGTTTTGTGTAGAATAGAAGTAAAACAAGAGCAATGTTTTCCTAAAATGTATTTTCTAATTAATTTGAATGTTATTCAAAACATAGTGTTTATGTTTTCAAACATCTGCAAAGGTTCCCAAACATGAACAACTTATACATTTCCACAATTTCTCCATAATCTAGTTACTTAAGTTTTAAGCAGACATATTATAGAAGAATCCAAGTCATACAACAAATGTGTTGTTTCATAACAGACAATTATGAAGGTCGGGGAAAGTTTTGCTGTCTTACAACAATCAGAAAGATCATGTTCCTCAAATGAAACAGTATTCTGGTATTACTTTAAATCTTTGCTTTGTAAATATTGATAACAAATTTACTTGTATTATAAGACCATTGGGTTAGTAGCGTATTCTCAATATCTATTTTTTAAAACGTGTTGAAAAAGCAAGGAGACAAACTTATACGATTTTAATAGAAAACATCAAATTCTTTGTGATTGAATTCACACTATATATTTTACCCAACCAATAAAGCGTCTGGAAGTTCTAAACCGGTCCACAAATTATTCCATCTGATTTTAGATCAGATTTCAGTTGAATAAAGTAGGAAGTATAAAACTCCAGTCAAAAAATGTTTAATTAAAATATAGAATTTATAACTTGGCTCACAACTCCATGTTTACTCACCTTTGTTGACAGTCAAGAAATATCCTGATAATCATGTCTATATATTTCTGCATTAAAAGTTAAAAAGTTAAATTTTAGTGGTTATGATTTCCGAAACATAATAAAAAGGAAAACATAATACGATAAAAAATTTGTAATTTCGTTAAGCATACGTTTGATTAACTCAATATAATTTCAAATAATATTACAACAATATAAACAAACAGAAACTTTATATTTGTTTACATCAGATTTGTATTTTTTGCTATTACTTAATACAAAAATGTTTCAAAAAAAATTTCTATTTATTTTTTCATAAATATTTTTAAATTGAAAAATTAAAATACTTTAAAAAATAAACATTGTTGAAAGTAAAACTAAACATAATCAATATTACTGAAGCGCTATAAAATATACAATTACATTAAAATTTAATATCATGTTTTAATAATTAAGTTTCTTATTTATGTTTAAGTTTTATAATAATTAAGAAATCACTGAATTAATTATGTGTTACTAACAAAAACATCCCACTACAAGCAACAAATATAACATATTTAAATGTAGAAACAGTAAACTGAAATAAATAAGTTGTAAACAATAAGCTTCGACTGAAAACTGTTAGAAACATGCATAATTTATTGTATACCTACAATATGTAAACCACAGTATTTATCATTTACTGTTGACCACATATTTTTAGTGCAAACAAACCACCTATTTTTTTTGTTCATATATCATGAAACTATTCACTTCATTAATTTAATTAAAAAAGTAAATCACAACTTTTTCGGACAAATGTAAAAGATATAACTGGAGAAACACCCTTGAATAGCAAATTAATAACGTACAGATATTTTAATTTTAACCTGATTGATGCTACACTGTTGAAAGATTTACACATTTATAAATGATATTAACGAAAATTTACAATTTCATATTAGTAATACGCACTAAAAAATATACTTATAATATTTTTGGTGTTAGTGGAGCTTGTAGTTTTTTTAATTCAGCAAAAACCCAACTAAAATGACTGAACATTAACTTGAAGTTTGCTTGTTTTATACCTCTCGTAATTTCTATAATATTTGTGAGCAAGAATTCTGGATTCCCATTTTTTTTTAATCAGAAAAGTGTGTAGTTTTATAATAATATATGAAGAACTACACTTTCTATAGTACATACCCTAGTACATATATAAATACTTAAGACCCATATGCATATATTAATTACTTTGATGTGATATGAAAAAACGGCTTTTATCCTGCCAACAACTTATTTATTTTAAAATAAATGGTTTTAAAGAAAGATAAATTATATGCAGGTGAACTCTATTGTAGTAATGAGTGTATGAAATCTGTGAACAGCAATAATTTGCTGTTTAAAATTAAATAACCAACGTATTACTAATTCAATGGGGAGGTTAAAATACCTTACCATAGAAATTTCACACATTAAACATATAATAGAAAAAGACATTATTTTATTTTCTCGAGACAAGTAAAAATGAGAATTTTTTTAGTATAACATATCGATTCAAGTATTGGCTGGCAGTGATGAATAGATATGTTGTGTTGTTTGATAATTAATGTTTGATGCAATCCGCTACACATTACGTTTGCAATTACTACAGTATCTATTACACACACTTTGCTTTGTGAAAACTCCAACAATTATCAACAATATATTGATAAATTTAAAATTCTAAAAAAATTTGAATTAACTGAAATTTGAAATACTTACATAAAGTTTTACGTTAGTATACAAACTACTTCCTCGGAAAACTAGAATTAGACTTTCTCTTCATTATGAAACCTTTGAGAAATGGAAAGGCGTTTTAGTACCTTGCTCCTGATTCTAGTTCCTGATCAACATGAGCATATGCCTCTAAAATATTTCTCTTCTCTACAATTTATTATAATCAGTTCTAAAACCTAATTGAAAAAGCCGCACAGTTAGAATAACTTATTTAATATAAGAGGAGAATATTTCTTTCCTAGTTTTTTTTTTTAGTTATGCAAGTAGATTATTCGCAATAAAGCTGTATATAAAATGATTCGTTTATTTTGTGCCAAAACTGTCCATAAAGTTTCATTTAGGAAAAAGTTCCTACATTTTTGGATTCATATTTTTTAAAGTATTCCTACATTTAAACAATATAGAATTTCGAGGAATTGATGTTTAGGCCTAAAATTGCAACGCAGGTCAAGAGATAATCAAATCAAAGGTTAACATTTTCTCGTTTAAATGTTAGTCTTATCCAAAATTAAAGTCAACAGTTCCAAAATGATGTCTAAAACTGCTTTTAAATTTGTTTTAATTTTGCAAAATGTTATTAAAGCTAAAATATAAAAATGTTTATATCATCAGCAACTGCCATAAAGTTAAAGCTTCGAAACTAAAATTATTCAGTAAAAGTAAATAAACTAGTAAAACCTTTATATTTATGTTCTTTAAAATGAGACAATGCAAGTCAAACCTTGTTCAGTTTTACACCTCCCTAATTTTTATTTGTCTTAAATTTATGTCAGTTAAACTAATGAAGGCGGGGATAGCGCAAATAAATTAACATATACCTAGCGCAGATAAATGGAAAGCCAGTAATAAAATTCAGACCTAGAAGGTTCCAACTGTAACAGACTGGACCACCTCGCACCCCTTTTAAAATTTATAACCACAAAAATTTTCGTTTTTTTTTTGTCACTGGGATTTGAACCAAACCAATATTAGACCTGGACTGCTTAGATGAAAAAATAAACGGTATCAGGAACTGGCACATACTTTCTCACAAACATATTTAAATTATTAAACAGATTCACTGTGACTTGTAAGGTGGGGTAGTAAAGGTGATTTTTTTATTAAAGTAGAAGATTAACTAATAAATATTATTATTATTATTATCTAGAGAGAAAACTATTGGATCGATTTCGAACAAATTTGCACCACACACGTCAATTAGGCCTGTATAGATGCACGAAAAAAGATTTCGAAATTTTTTTTAAAACAACCCCCTTTATGGCCAAAAACCCCCAAAAATCAGTTATTATTAATTATTATTATTAGCCAAACGAGAATTTTTAGAAAGACGCGGTTTTTTGCATAGGGTACATTAAAGGCTACAAATAAGCAAAATTTTATCAAAATCGTTAAAGCCTTTTTTTTATAAAAAAATAATAGCTGATTTTTGGGGGGGTTTTGCCAAAAAGGGGGGTTGTTTTTCAAAAAAATTCTAAACCGTTTTTCGTGCATCTGTACAGGTCTACTTGATATGTCTGGTGCAAATTTGTTTGAAATCGATCGAATAGTTTTCGCTCTAGCTTTGTATACATACAGACATACATACATACAGACATACAGACAGACATTTTGTACAAACCACTTTTTTGGACTCAGGAGGTCCCAAAAAGGATATTTCCACAAAAATCTCAACATCGATTTTTTGCGATCACTATACTTTCTCTATACTATAGTATAGTGAGAAAGTAATAAAAATATATGAACATAACTTATCTATATGAAATAACTATTTAAATCTTATCCATTTTTCTCAAATACGTGTTATTTAATTACAACTAAATCATGCATTGCACATATTTATTTCTAACAAATTTTGAGAGTGGCCAATAAAATACATTGAATATTAATGTTCATATATTAGTCATTCATATACTATTACAGTTCGTTGAGCGTCAGAAACGCCTTCAATCTTAGTTGAACAATTCTGTAATCTTCATCACATAAGTTCTGTAAAATTGTGTTAACTTGATAAGCAAAAATGAAATGTAAAACCAGAGAAGTTGGGAACAGTCACGTGAGTGTTTCTACAAAATTCATTTCACTTTTAGAATATTACACACAACATGAAGATTAAAAAATAGTTTTCCTTATCCCAATGCAGTAAAATTTTGTTAAAACACTAGACCATGCCACCAATTTCAAGCAAACATAAATCGTCATATTTCAATGTGAAAGAATCTACTGTTTATGTTTTTAAAACATTTAACATTAGGGATACAGATTTTCTGTAGTACGAAAGCAATACAACGAATATATTTTAACGTTGATTCATTTTCTGAAATACTAATATTTGCCTGCTTACTTCTAATCTCAGCATCCCATATAATTTACTCCGTGCAAATTCTGGTTTGTGGTTTTCGAGTTTGTAATTTCGCCTCAGCATGGTTTTATGTCTTGGCCATGACCCTGGTCTGAACGATCCCTGGTGTTCTGTCACGTTCACGAACTTAATGACTAAAGACTTACTTGTTATTATGTTTCCGATCTCTATAAATGAAGGCCAAGATCAATGAACTCTGAGAAGACCTATAATTACATTCATGCAATTCTGTCAATAGTATTTCCTTTCAACTTCCTGTCTGTTTATCAACTTTCCTTCATTGACAATTCATATCAACTTCACACCGAACATTGTTCTTAGTATATCTCCAATGAAATAATTTTATAAACAAATAATAATTTATAAATTAATTTGAACTACCTTTTTCTATTAATGACAAAATCTGAGCCTCCCCGTAGTGCCTGATTGTTTTCAGTTAATCTGCAAGCCAACAAATTTCAAGGGATATTTAGGACCCATTATGTATTTCAGTGAGTTGTCTTCAATTTGAAGTCTCTTTATCCACGACATGCAAGTTGTACATGAATGGCTATTGAACATTCAGTGAATAAAGGAAGCTTTTACTATATTCACAATTATTTGTTGTTAACTACGTGGTTAAGTGTGAAGATTGTTTGTTCAATATCTGACAAGTATAGTCCTATGTACGATTATATACCAACGCACAACAAAGGAAATTGGTTAGTAATCGAAAACTGAAACAGTTGATTATTCTTATAATAAAAATTTGCATTAGTTACAATTTAGTTTTTATATTTATGACTTTATTAATCTTATTGTCCGTAGTTTATTTTATCCGTGAAAACCTTTTACAAATATCTAATAGCGTGTAATGAACTGGTTGCGCTTTCAACGGAGCAAATTTGCCACACAAATATTTAGGTTTGTTTCCAATTATGTTTGTTACTAATTTCATTCTTCCATTTTCAAAGTGTACACTGAAAATTACACACATTTCTTTAAAAACACTCATTCAATTTAAGTGTTAATTCTTTTAAGTCTAAATAAATGTCAAGTATATACAATCCCTCGTGTTTTAATAGTTTAAAAACATTGTTGAGCATATACCACTCAAAACGTCACGATCACAAAATTTAATTTAATTTTCAAATTTGTACCTTAGCAACTGAACCAAATTTTTTACTCCAGAAAATGTATGTTACAATTTAATGAAAATAAATTACATTAATTCATTTCGTACATTTTTTATAAAATAAACCATGTTATTATTAGAGCAACTTTAACAACAAAACAATTCGATCACGCAGCTGAGCCTCTGACGTGAATTGAGCGAATTTACAAAATTAAATTTATATGTTTTTGGGTTTCAACCAATAATTTTGGAAATTGGTCTACTCACGAAGGCGTCAAATAGCCTCTATGTACGAAATATAGTAGTAGAATGTGTTTGCACCTACGCTTACAGATTCGACTCGCGCACTGCTTCCTTCCACTCGCAGCGAACAAACTCGGCAGCCAGCTCCCACGGTAAAATCCCTCACGTAGATTTGAACAGGGAACGTTTATTGTATTTTACGTTTTTATCGATTTTGGGGAAACCAAGCGAGTATAAGGTCGTGTAAAAAATGAGCAGAATAATATCCTACATTTATTTTTATAGATAAAATCCTAAAAATGTTTCATTGTAGTACGAAAAATCTCAAAAACATTTTTACTTACCACCAAAAAACGTGTTTCTGGTGGTTAAATTTGTTGGGTAACGAACTCGTCAGAGCAACTTAGACAACTAACGTGTGTACCAATTTTAAACCAAATTGGACTTTAAGTGCGGCTGTTAGATCACACACATATGTTAGTGAGCACATATAAATATAATTTTTAATTACATATTAAAACGTGATCAAGGGCCCACTATCGGTGCTCATTTTCTACTCTCGACCTTAGGTCTCACCATAAAGGTACTGCATAGCTTATCTTTCCTATCGAAATTTGCTTATAAACAATGTTTATATTGGTTTCAAACTGGGCATAAAACTTAAAACATATATTGACTAGCTTTCATGCTTAGTTTCAAGTTGAAAATTAGTGAAAATAGATACGGTAAAAGTATTTAACCCAGATTCAGTTATAAGAAACTTAGCGAGAACAATTGTTATTATATCGATCGTTTTAAAACTGGGTTTACCAATTCAATAGGGTATCCTCTATTACATAAAACACAATAATATCCTACAAAAAGGAGAGGGACAGAGGAAAGAGAGTAAAAGAGGAAGAAAGATAGAGATATGTGTAATGAGATTCAAAACTTTTAATTTATGTATTTTGGAAAGATAAGGAGCTGAAGCACATACAAATTAGTTCTTCAAAATCCAAACACAAAGTACCTCTGTTTACAACCTCTTTCAAAATTAATATTTGAGACTCTAATAATTTTTACAAAAATATTCGCTTAAAGTTATCAATGGGAGTCTGATAACAGTTTAAAAAATCAATTTTCACAACGCTGTTTTTATTCTCCAAAAATATGTAACTATATTTTTGGTACCCTGTGTAACTGTGATACCTAAGGTGCCCAAACGAAATTGGTCACTTGTAATTCTACAAAAATGTTTGTGAGTTAATGATCTCTTTTTTAAACAAATTGTTTCAATTTGTATTCCTTTTTCTATTAAACATCTTACTAAATTTAAATTATCTCTCTTTTGAGATAAAAAGTAAATAACTTGAGAAAAACCCACACCTAAACATTAGACACAAACTTATTTTTTCTGTATTATTCACTAGCTTCGCTTGTTGCATTATACATGGTGTACGTTATAAATTAACTTCTTTGTAGTGATAACATTATACACATAATGAAATACATGATTGATTGTGTTTAGTTTTATTTACTGGTAAAGTGTCACTGAAACACACGTTTAAGCATAAAACATAATAATCTTTATTTTGTAAACACCGCCGCATCGTTGTAAGCACGATACGACTAGAACAGATAAAATCTTAGGCTAATGAAGTTCGCATGTAAACTATGTATTAATATAGTATAGTAATTAAGATAAAGTTCTACACTACAACAACACAATACATCATGCCTGAAAGGAAACGGCGTAATACTAGATTAAAGGGGGAGAATTGTATGTGTACAATATGCAAAACCTAATTCTTAATATAAAATATCTAGAACCATGTAGAGAACTCTGAGTCTTAAGACATTTGAAGGCTTTTACGTGTAAACGAAGATGATTATGTACTTTGTATTACAATAATATTTGTTTTTTCTAGAACCCAGCACTTGAGATGAATTTTAAATGAGACTAATATTTCCTCAAACTGGCACTCATTGAGTATTAAATAACATTACGAATCTCTACCGCAACACTCCATTAACACTTGAAGGCTACTACGTATGTAGTTTTATCTTTATTTAAAATGTGTACTGTAGATATTCGAATGATTTTAACGTAAAAATTTCCATCGTTCAGAAATTTGTCAAGTGGTACACCAAATTTCAATATTACCACCACACAAACGGTAAAAAAATACAGTCGTAAGTTTACTCTTTCAGCATTCAAAACATAAAATTTTATGATTTATGTAATGAAAATATCAGTAAATACAAAAATTGAGCTAGTAAATGCAAAATGGCTACAATATTAAATCATATTTTTAATTTTTGCTTAGATATTCTAAATACTAAAGAAAAACTTTGATAGTTGTACTTATTGATACCAGAATTGCGAACCTGCCAAAAAAAATGCTGGGGTTTACATTTAATTTTCATACAATTAAATACTTACGAATAATAAGCTTATTTTAAAAACAGTTGATTCGATGTGGATGCCGCAGAAAGAAAACTATCGTCTTAATGCATATCAGTTAATAACATGTATGCCATTATTTTGAACCTGTTTATTTTGCTTGTTGTGATAAAAAGAACAGAGTTTGGAATATTACCACTAATACAAAGTTTACAATACGTATGATTTTTGTTTAGAAATACACAAATCTAAACAATTTTGAAAATACGTCCTCATATACAGGAGCAAAATTATTTAACATGCACCTATTAAAATAAAACTTTTAAACTATTTAAAACCGACTTTTTTGCTTGATGATGATGTATACTATTCCTCTAAGAAATACATAATAGAGTTCACGAGTACTTGTAATGTATTCATTTAAAATTAGTAATTTTGTTTGTGTTTTGTTTAAGTTTGTGAGTTTTCTACTGATTTTGTACTGTTAAGATTTTGTTTCTGTTTCATATTTAACCTACTCTTTGAGTTTACTAACATGATTTCTATTAAAGTATTAATTCTATAGGTTTTAATATATAGCAAATTTAATGTAGCTCACAATAAGCAATATTTGAACATAAGAATCAAATCAAACGAAAGGTAGAAAAACACAAATTAGTTCCGTAAATTCTCATGTTTGTATTAATTAACTAGAACTATGAGAAACATTCTGGTATTATATAAAAAAACAGATAGAGCAAAACCATTGGCTGTCAACTGTATCAAAGTTGAATAAAGACTTAATATAGTCATTTTTAATAAATGAAAATTAATCTTGAATTGCTTGAAATAAGAACGTAATTAATTTATCAGGTTGGAAATACATTAGTATTCATGTAAAAGATGAGTGTCTATGACTGAGATATTTTATACATGTAATGTTTAAATTTAAACCTGCCCAATCAACACACTGCTTCAAAATTTTGAGGAGAGTTATATTGTCTGATAACCATGTAAAATAGTTTTTTTGAGCTGTTAATTTATGATTTTTGTTAATGTCTTTACTATATGCCAGTTAGACAAACACTGTCGAGAGAATATCGTCTAAAGTTACCAGTTTTCCTTTACTTTGTACATTTATCTAAAAATAAATCATTAAAACTACTTAGGCCTACTGTTTATTTTGGCGCATATTGTAAATGAAAACATATGCCCATTTAAATCAATAACGTCTTAAAACGATTTTAGTGCAAATCTGGTTAAGTACTTAGCAATCTGGTAGTACTTCTTGATTCCACGAAAACATCTGGTTTTGTATATTTAGTCAGATTTATTTCTTGCATAATATGTTTTGAAGTACAAAAGATTTATTTATAGTTACTATTTAATCGCATTTGTCTCCTGTTATTGATGAAGTATCATCTTAGATTTATTATTGTTTGTATGTCCTATGCAAGTGCTTTGTATTTTTGTTCAAATACTCAAATATACTAGGATTTTGAAGAGTTCAAGTTTTGTTTTAAATGTCACTAATGAAGACATTTATTCTCTCCGGAACGATTGTAAACTTAACATCTTATTATAATTAAGATTGTTCAGATAAAGAATGGTATAATTAGGTATAACTTATGTAAATTATAAACAAACAAACTTTAAAATTGATTTACCTGTAATTAACAATTTGAACAAGCGAATTGTACTTGTTTACTAATCTTTAAGAACATGTTATATGATCATTAGTGTATATGCTTGTACAATTTGTCACAAATTTTAAACTAAAATCTTAAATATAATGATAGACTTGCTGTTTTTTCCAAGAGCTAAAGTTTTTAGTTTAAAAAATGTGTCGTTAATGAACGAACTGAACCTTGATAACAAAGACGGTAAAGTCAGGTAGCTCGATTCTCTCAACTAATCTGATCGTTGAATACATATTTAATTTAGTACAAAATTAAAACAGTATTTAAAAAAAACAGTTAATTCAACCAAATTAATTATAAGAACATTTATTCTAAATTCACATAAAACTAATTATTTTTCCGTGTTTTAAGTTAATTTCTAATAATGTCAATTTATGCAGTTGTACGCAAATGTTAAAACAAAAATTGTAAAAATCATTTTACTCAAATATTTTACTCTGTTGTTAATTAATTTATTATTTTTCCCAAATTAGTAATCAGCGACGGAAGCTATAAAAGGGGAGGACCGGAGCAATATGGCGACACTAGAGTCGTATAATGGTAATTTAAAACAAGGCTGATGATGAAGATATGCAGATTATGTACTATATAACTGTAGCTACACCAGCTTATATGAATGTTAAAATAAGTTTCAAATTGTCGCTGAACAAAGTTAAGTCCCCCAGGAATGTCTAAGAGCTTGTTATCTGCACTTCTGCTTCACTAGAGTTCGCACTAAACTTTGGAATTAAAAACTAGCATTACCATTGTTTCTAGTTCTATTTTATTCCCCTATGCAAATTGGACTGTAGGAGAAAAATTATAGGGGTAAAGTATTTTATTTTTGTTTTGTTTTACTTTCTCAGTTATTTTAAATATGTAATATATAAAATATGAAGGTAAATTTGTCAGTTATTTTATTTATGGTTAAGCTGACAAGAGTTTTTTTAAATGTACGCTTGAAAAAACATTTTCTAAATGTTACAACGCAATAAACTCAACAGAAAAGTTATTTTTAACTTTTGCCTTATTATAATCGGAATTACTCCAAATAGCATGTACTTTTCCTTCCATCATTTTGTTTTGACACTAAGTGTTACAATCGCACTGTATGTAAAAGACTAAATAGTGCGTTACAATAAGATTTACAGGAAAGTCTAAGATCTATGAATTCAAAATATAATTTATACATCAATAGCTGTTGTCCTACCATTTGTGCTGTTGTACTATACTGAATAAAAGATTAGGTTAGAGTTCTGCATAATCGATATGTTTTGCGATAAGCCACAACTTGTACAAACATTTACATCTGCTCAATACACCAATTAATTTCAGTAATAGTCTCTAAAATCAAAAGTGTTCTTTTTTTATATTTCAAGCTTTTACCAATAGGCCTAGAGGTTAGTTAATACAATTAGAGTTTATCCGAAGAATTTCAGAATACTGGTATTTATAGTAATATAATTACTGTAGTACATACACCAAAACAAATTCCTTTTTAGCATGAAATTAAACATTAGTTATTGCACCTTTATAAAATCACGTGAAAACAAATAAGAATATATTCACTATGTATATAATAATAACATTAAACAGTTTTTTACTATACTACGAACTATAGTTAAATAATTTAACAAAATTATACATTCCAAAAATAAACAATATTAAAACAAAATTTTAATTTCTTTATTTTCTACATGAACAAAAACAATAAAGGAAATGAAATTAATTATCAACTGCACTGCTACAGCATGGTATATGGACCGTCTACACTCGATTCAACGTTCACCGTGCAGTACAGAGCGCCCATAATAGCCCAGTCAATTAAGGTTTTTTGTCGCAACAAATTAGGGGAAAGCTGAATTTTTTATATGTGATAGACCCTTATGAGACATGTATTTTCTCAAAAGTGCCCGCCACTCCCCCTTGTGCTTCCTCCTCCACCCCCCTTGAAGTTTACAAATGCAGAGCTTCTCAAGATTGCTTACAAGTTCGTTAATACTCATCGTAGAGAATACATTTTTTGTACATTTGTTCCTTGATCCATATTAAACATATTTTGTTCTTATAAATTTTTCGATAAAGTTAATATTAAAGGACCAATTAAATAACAAACACAAAAAAATGATTTCTCAAGGCATATAAATTTACTTAATTAACTATATATTTAAATTATTTAAAATACACAAAAATGTGTTAAATAAAACTTGCAGTACGTATCTTTAGCTTTAATATGATGTGGATAGTTACTTGTTTAAATTTATTAAATTTATTTACTTGCTCTTGGGACGTCGTCAAAGAGAGCGCTTGCACGCCGCTCCAGTGGTCAGACGCAGATTTTTAACCGCTTCGCATGGATATATTATGTACAATGGATGTTGCAATATAATTTTAGTAAATGTGTGAGCAAAAATACTGTTTGTATATAATGTATTGTAAGTTTAGATTTAAATTGTAAGTAATCTATATTAGGTAAGTTTTGTTATTGCATTTATATTGGCCTATATAATTTATTGGTTATCCCTTTAATTCAAATAATTTCAATAACAAATGTATTAGAAGCTTAATACTTGTATTAGCTATTTACAGTTTCGTTTTTACTTAGTATGCTGTTTCAAAAACAAATCACATTCAATAAGTCAACACGCAAATTTTATTTCGAATACCAGTTTTGGTTCGGGGGGCTAACCCTACTATATTGAATCAAATAAATAGGGCTTTCCGGTATCCACCACCTATGGAACCGCCGGTTCCGGATTGACTTAAACTGGCAGCTGTCACATTTCCATGTGCAAAAGAAAATGATTAAAAAATATATGTAACATGAGAGCATCACGGACCTCCCACCCACCCCGAATATATGTACAAGTCTTAAGTAGGCTCAAGTACAAATAAGTAGACTATTTATGTTACACTATAACGAGATTCTAAATAATTACATTATTCGCAATAGTTATTTTCATCTTTATATTGATTTTTTAATTATATTAATATTTATATTTATAACTTGCAAATCACTGTAATAACAAATCAAGTGATAATTTCTATTGCATGGTGATTTAAATATAAAAACAATCTTCTGTTTCTTCATCTATTTTAGGGGAATTATAACACGTTAAGCCATTACAGTTTTCACACATAGCGGAACAATTTAACCCTGATTTCAAGCATCTACAGTAGTTTCCACACGGCGTCTTACAACTGTAATAGGTACAGAAGGTCATCTGGAGCAAAAGTCTTTGAGCTAGGAATAGGCAATAGAGCCTTCTTTGTTCCGTCGTTATATTTTCGTTCTTCCATCCCCAGTTCGTAATCTGAAGGGTTGTTGCCAATCCAAACTTGAACTTGTAGATAAACTCTCAATAATAGATGTTGGTGAGCTGCTTCTGACGTTGGAGGTAATTTCACTAAGTCAAAGTTGGATTTAAGCGTTGATTTACTGGTAGTAGAAGTGAACTTGAAATAACGGCCTGCATTCAAATTTGAATATTTGCTGGTCCCGTACTAATCTAGAATGAACTTTTCCCCCATCTCCAATAATTCATCGCGAGATTTATTTGCATTAAAAAAAGTCTCTGCTTGAATTCTGGCTTAGATATTTGTCTTGATAATATCGACAGATTTTGTTTTCCCCAAGCCAAAGAAAGAAGAAGTTGTGTCACACCCAGTAACTGTATAGGCAAATAAAAGATGTTGCCAGATACTGCTGTGTTAATCAATAAGTTGATTTACGTTGTAGAATACAACTATTGATGTTTTACCATAAACTACCTTTTGAAAGATTATTGGTTTATCCTGTGGTGCAAGGGTCACAAGTAACACTGACAGATCCGTATCTGATCCCACTACAATTGCTTTCGACAATCTGTTTAGCTGTTCAATAATAATTTGTTTTTTGTTGCTCTTGTTTGAAAGAAATTCCTCTTGTTTTTGCATTTAGTATTTCTATCAAAGTCTATGCCACTTGATGAGGTTTTGTTTCTTACCTGTTCCTCTCCCTTTTTTGGTGGATTCATTAGGATATACATCAAATACTACAGTTTTTTTTTTCACATCTATTAATAACATGGGCGCAATAATTCTTGATTATGTCTTCAGAAGTTCCTTCCTTTGGCCAAGAAACACGATGTAAAAGGAAGCCTCCATCAATGTCTATGCTGACATCATCCCCCTGAGGTAATTCATTGGTGATACGCTCAGTAAATACTTTTAGGAAATACGATTTTGATCCTTTGCGTAGTGAGACTTCATCAAATAAAGGAGGTGGCTGTAAAGCTAACTCGTATCCAAAATAAAACTTCAACTTACTTGGGCTGTCACAGAAACATAAGATCTGGTTGAAAAGTTGTTAAGGGATTACCGAAAATTCGTTAGTTCGAATAGCTACGGACTTGTGATTTGCTTGGATCATGACCATATCTTTCCTTTTTAGCTTCAATTCTCCAAATTTCTTTCCTTTCATTTTTTCCATATCCCGTTTTCCAATTTCAAATGCATTTTGCAACAATTTACTCTTTCAACTGAAATGACACCTGAGCCTAAAGACGCTAACTCTACTGATACCTTTGTACACGGGTTGTGTTGAGTTAGCCAAGAAATAAACTTTTGTATGTCGGAATCGTCGCTCAGCTTCCGAGACTGTTGAAGTTCTACATTTTATTTACGAATGACTTTGCATAAGGAAGTTGCCCTACAGCGCGAAAATATGGTAATCAACATTAGTAGAAATTATCACTTAATTTGTTATTACAGTGATTTGCAAGTTGTAAATATTAATATAAATCCAAAATCAATATAAAGATGAAAATAAATATTGTGAATAATGTTATTATTTACAATCTCGCCATAGTGTAACATAAATAGCCTACTTATTTATAATTGAGCCTACTTAAGACTTGTACATATATGGATGGGTGTGAGGTCCTGATGTTGCCATGTAACGTATATTTTTTATTCCTTTTCTTTTGCACATGGAAATCCAATCTTTTGCCGGTTTAAGCCAATCCGGAACAGGTGGTTCCATATGGAAAGCCCTATTTATTTGATTCAATAGAGTAGGGTTAGCCCCCCGAACCAAAACTGGTATTCGAAATAAAATTTGTGTGTTCCCTTATTCAAGGTGTTTTGTTTTTGAAAAAGCATACTAAGTAAAAACGAAACTTTAAATAGCTAAAATACAAGTATTAAACTGCCAATACATTCGTTATTGAAAGTATTTGAATTAAAGGGATAACCAATAAATTATATATATAAATGTAATAAAAAAACTTACCTAATATACTTACAATCTAAACCTAAACTTACAATACATTATATACAAACAGTATTTTTGCTCACACATTTACTAAAATTATATTGCAACATCCATCGTACATAATATATCCATGCGAAGCGGTTAAAAAACCTGCGTCTGACCACTGGAGCGGCGTGCAAGCGCTTTCTTTAGCGACGTCCCAAGAGCAAGCGATAAATTTAAACAAGTAATTATTCACATCATATTAAAGCTAAAGATACGTACTATAAGTTTTATTTTAAACATATTTGTGTATTTTAAATAATTTTAAAAAAAATAAGTTAATTAGGTAAATTTATATGCCTGGAGAAATCATTTTTTTATGATTGTTGTTTAATAGGTCCTTTAATATTAACTTTATCGAAAAATTTATAAGAACAAAATATGTTTAATATAGATCAAGGTAGTAAAAAAATAGTACAAAAAATTAATTCGCTACAATGAGTATTAACGAACTTGAAAGCAATCTTGTGAAGCTCTGCATTTGTAAACTTCAAGGGGGGGTGGAGGGGGAAGCACTAGGGGGAGAATCGGGGACTTTTGAGAAAATGCATGTCTCATAAGGGTCTATCACACATACAAAATACAGCTTTCCCCTAATTTGTTGCGACAAATGGCGATTTTCGGCCTTTATTGACTGGGCTATAAGCCATGTTATCCATACGACAGTCTCAGCGGTAGTAGCCAACTAAAAAACATCAACTCCCATGCAACGCTCGGACAGTTGACGCAATCCGCATGACAATAAACGTGATGTTTCCAGTAATGGTAGTAGCATGTCTATTCTCCCGTAAGACCTGTACTTCACGGTGAACGTGGAATCGAGTGTAGTCTGCTGGGCTTACTTCAAAATGAATTAAAAATACAAACAAAGAATATTATTTCGTTGAACATAAGAAATACATATAATATAATCTGAATAACTTGTAACTACTCATACAAATATGCATTGTTCATTATGTAAAAGGTTTAATATTTAGTATAAACTACCTCTACCCGCGACTTTGTTAACGTGCAATAACAGCCGACAATGCCTTAAAGCAAAACTATCAACAAAAACTTTCGTAATTATTTGCATTTTTACCCCTTAAATGAATTTGTGAAAGTAAAAGTGGTAAGTAAAACTAAATTTTATTTCCTGCTTATTGTTGGAACACATTATTAAAAGTTCAATATGTTTTATGGAAAAGTGGAGTTAGTTAAATATCATTACATTTGCAAAATATAAGGAAGTGAAAATTATGTGTTTTCGAATCAGCTATTCAGTTTGCGGCCATAGTGGTGTAAGTTACTTCACTTTTCCATACAAATTTCGTGTGTTGTTTATAAGTGTGCTTTTATATTTTCTGGATAGAGGGGGAATGCATTACGTACCATCAGGGAGCACGTGCCCCTAGGATGTGGGACTCCCGGTTTATCATGTAATTACCCACTATACCCTAACCTCCATTTCCTGTACAGGCAGTACCTCCACCCTGGGACAGCTATAAGCATTACTTCAGAGTAGGTACCTTTAGTGACCATAACAAGCTTCTTCATTTCCTTACTGTCTGGAGACAGTTTTATACCATTGCTTCTCTAATCTTTTTTCCGTAGAAACGTTCGACATAGTGCTGAACCTGGTTCCATGAACCTAGCTTATTATCATCTTTGTTACAATATTGGCCGGTGTAAGCAAGCCAATTCTTTCTTCGATGTCCTGTCTTTCTTCCGCCCAACTGACACAGAAGAAAAACGTGTGCTCAACATTGTCCAACACGGAATCGCCATATGGGCACACTGGGCTTTCACTTTTCCTATTTTTGCCATGTCCAGTCAGCAGCTGGGTCATATAAAAATTCCCCCCCCCCCCCCCCATGTGGTCGGTTTATGTTTATCCATTTGAAAATGTTGGTAATTATGCCAGCAGTCGTACTCCCTCAAGTCTCTCGTTGCCATCTTTCCTACCAGAGTCTGAGCGTATGCTCTTCAGCTTCGTCCTTAATTTTGGCTTCTTCCCTTCTCTGGAATATAATCCGGCACTGTCCTATAGACAACGGGATAACTTTTGGGATCCTTCGTCGAGTAATTAGTAGCAGTTTTGTCTTCTGAGTTGCTAGGCAAAGTCCACGTTTCTCCATCCATGCTGAAACTCGTCTCATGACTTGATTAAGCTTTCGTTGTATGCCCTCAGTGTCCCGCGCAGTAATAACAACTGCAATTTCATCTGCATATTCCACCAAAAACGTATCATCTGTCAAGATTCCATCGTAGGACGCGTTCCGCAAATCAGGGCCAATCAGCTGATCCCTGAGCAGCTCCCGCAGTGATAATGTTCCTACGACGACCTCCAATGGTAACGGAGACTATTCTCTGTCTTCCAGGTAACTATTGACGAAGCGAAAAAAATAGTGCGAAACTTTAAAGTCCTTTTCCAACGCTGCAAGCATATAGACCCATCTGATGGAATTGAATTAATTTTTTACATCCAGAGTGGCAGTTGAGGACAAGAACTCGGAACCACCTTCAAAGCCTCAGCAGGAATTCCATCTGGCCCAGGTGCCTTTCTACATCGCAATATAAGTGTGCCTGGATCTGCTTCATAATAGAATAATTTACATATCAAGTTATAATAACATACATTTTTATTGTAATTTAGTATGGTTAATTCTAACCATTTCACTGCTATTAGACATACCCCCAGTGCTGGGTATTTTTTTTTTTTATTTTGGGTAATTATAAACCTCTTGCAACTACAAATTATACAGATTCTGGCTTAGTAGGAACCAAGCAAACTTGTTATAACCACTCTTAGTTGATGCTGACAAAGTCGTTTTTACTTGTACACTTAATATTTATAGAGATATTAAAGCAGTAAATAAAGTGTTGTTAATTTGTCAGTTTTTTTTTTTTATAAGCAAGCCTTAGCCGAGTGGTATCTTCCTGATCAGACTATAAAGGGTTCGTATCTCTGATTGAGACCAGGTGGCTTTTCATATCTTTGGTTAGAGATAAAGAGGGCGGAAGTAAAGCAAACTGTGGTTGGCTCGCTTCCAAGCTGACAGAATATGACTAGTTATCTGGTCTCCGGCTTGGGATGTTTTTCATACTTTCACTAAGATATTTATTTACTTATATGTGTTTTTTAAAGTTTGTTCGTGTTAAGGAATTTTAATTTACTTAGAAATTATTCATACCTCCCATTAGTCATGTTTTTTTTTTATGGAAATACAAGTTGAAAATGTAGTTGAAGACAAAGATATCATTGATCAAGCATCAGCTGGATGAGTGAGAAAAACTGGACTACTTTATATTTATAATTTTAAAATTGTTTTGTGTACTTGACTAAACATAATAACATTTACCCATTTGAATGTTCAAATATTGTTATTAAACATTTTAATAGTTAAAATAAATATTGATGTAATTTTTCTTTGATTCATCACACAAATTATTCTATTATACTAAATTGTGGTAGTTACTACATCCTAATTTTAAAGCAAAAGTGGTGTAAGTCATTTAAAAATAATTTTCCTAAAACAAAATTATATAAAAACCTAAATAGATTATAAGGTAGATCACAATATTTAATATATAATTCATATAAGATAAAACAATAAAATTCAGACATCACTGATTATAATAAACTTCTAATTTTCTCACACTATGAATATGGGACTTCCACCACTTTTCATTCCACAGGCTCAAATCGTGTAGGAGAAAAATATCAAATATAATATTAAATCTTGCAGAGAATTAAATTACAATCGCCAAGGTGGACTCAGATTTTTCCTAAAACGTACCATTAAAAAGCTACTGCTGTTTAAAAAGTGTAAGCCTATAAACAAAAAGGTTTAAGAAAAACGCACACTTTTTGTGTTAACTTTGCAACCTACAAAATCGGGTCATTGGTCACTTGAAATCACTCTGCAAGCTGAATCCAATAAGTATCTCAAATTGAACTTAGGTCCTACCAGTCTAAAACTATAAGCACAATCTTGCTCAAAAGAGGGCGAAGTAGCCGTCTTTGGTCACTAATGACGTCACAACTTTTGAACGAATGGAATTTTTCGAATAACGATTTTTCCTAAACCTTTCCGAAGAAATGCTGCGTATAATAGCCAAAACCCCAGCCTTATACGTTCAGCCATTCTCAGTTGATTATCCAGTTCACTATCAGATACATAGACACGAATTTATTATAGCCTATGTATAGAATTATATGGAAAATGTGATATTGCACAAAGAGGATTATAATGGTTACGCGTTGTTTACACAAGGAAAGAAAGTACATTACATGGATAAATACAATATCCACGACTACACCCACTTGAAATCCACTTGACTACATGTGTTAAATAGTACGCAGCATATTATATTTAAAAAAATATGTATAACCTATTTCAAAATGTTTAAACATCTTAATGAGCTACTGTATTTGCTTCTTAATTTATTTAAAACAAATTAATTTACATAAAGGTACCTATTGTTGGGAAAGTTAATGCACCAAATGGGAATTGTTTTAAAGTATTCTAAGTAACCCACCCACTAACACAGTCCTCTGCAACCACCAGCTTAAAATGTTTAAATCGCAACGTATCCGTAGTGATAATATTAGTTAAAGTGAATACAAAAAAGTTAATGTTCAAAGTTTAAGTCAGTAATTAAAATTATTAAGTCTAGAAATATATTTTTATTAATTACTTTAACTTGTCTAACTTAAATTAATTTGTAATTTAATTTGAATTACTGTAAGTTTATTATATTATCTATTTTGTAAAAATCATCCTGACATCTTCAATTTTTCTCCAGACAATAACTGCGAAATACACTTTAAAACAAAGCAACCTTTACAATAAGCTTATTTAGAAATTAAACTTTGTTAATTTAACAACTTCAGCTTAATTGAAACTAATTAATATTAATATTATTTTTCCAGGTTATTTAATTACTTATTATAGTTTTAAAACAAATTTTAGCTAATTTTCTGCAAATTGTGTATTTCACATTTAGTCCTGCATTGGTATATACACTTCTTAGACTTTGTCCAGCTAAATTTTTAACTTGATTTACTAACGGGCGTACCACCCAATGTATTTTTTATTGAAGGGCCTACAACTCTTAAACTAGCAGGTTCATAAAAAGTGTTAGAATTTCCCATAGAATTCAAAGTACTTGAAACGAAATTTTAAAGTTGACCATCATATTGAAAAACATCTTGATAACAAAAATTTTTTTAAACAGTATAGTTTCAATTTGATTTTTGTATGCAGAAAATAGTTTCAAAGTGAAACTTCTGGCACACATACTCGTATATCACTCTCCTTATATATACCATACAGTTGAAGAAATAAATATATATAAACTAGACAGAACAACAAATATTTGATGTAGTTTATGCTCACACCTTGAACCTTGAATCCTTTGTTTATATTTTTATGTAAAATAAAATCTGCCTAAGTGCGTAACTGACTCACACCAATTATTCAACAGCGAGTGATCATAATTCCAACATCATAAAAGATCGTTCTCACGAGTCAAGGACGATTATAGTCTATCGACAAAAGTTGAATTCAAACTATAGTGAGTAGGCTGCAATAGAGTTGATACTGTTTTAGTGTAGCAACAAAAGTTTAATCCAGTCAAACATTATCGTTCAAGTGATGAGTCATCAGAGATTTTCTTTCAAGTTGAATTTTGATTTTAAACGTATGAGCCTCAGTTGATTGTCAACTTCCCTTTCACTCGGTAACGCCACGTGTATTTATTGCTTGTAGTATTTATATTTTGTTTTAAAATAGTTATAAATTGAACATCAAGTGATCTAAAGGTGTAGTACTAAAGTTTTTGTAAATGTATAATTTACATGATTGGCAGTCAGAGTTTGCTGAAATTGCTTATATTATGCATCAATGTATCTTCTTTTATACGATCCTGGACCTTCAACAGCAGCTTGTCAAATTTTTCTTCAGTTTTTCAGAAATGATTTCTATATTCTTCTTGATTGTCGAATGATAGTTCCTCAGCAAGTTTTCTGAAGCTTCCAATCAATTTCTTCTCAAAATCTATTTTGCCTCACCCAAAAACCGGAGTTTCTTATAATATTTGCACATGTTAAATAAAATCGTTTTTAGTTCTGTTATCTCAACAGTCATTACATATACACAACTGATTTCTACACCATTTCAAAATGAAAATTGATAATCAGTTTCAACTGAAAGTGTGAACATAAACTGATTCAAGTGTAATCCAACTTTTATCGTTCAATTAAACTTGACTAGTGAAACGTGCCTTACAAAATGTCCAAATATGTTTACCTTACATTGTCACACTTGGTTGCAACTAGGATGAATGGCGACGGATATAAAGTAACACTGTTTTATACTTCCACGAAATATACTTTTTTTAAACCATAAAAATAATGGTCGTATCCTCTATAATAGCAAATGAAGAGCAATTTAATATTTTTCAAATACATTTCTTCAAATGTGGAAGGCTATAATTTTTGTAATGGAAACTACTTGTGTAGAATATTAGCATTCAGAAAATCTGAACATTTAGTACAGTTGTTTGGTATTACATCTTGATAAATGATAGTAATATTTTGAGTAAAACAACTAATGTATGAAAAGTGGAATGGATGGTAAAATTTGTTTAAGTAACATAAAATATGTGTTATTCCCTTCCAATATTCCTCACCTTAGTAGGCTACTGCGCCACCACCTGCACAGAGGTAACCCTTGCCTCTAGGGATGGTTCACGCCGCGATGCGGAACCTGCAATCTTCTTTGCACTCTTCAACATTATTAAAATCCTGTTAGTTAATTAAATAATTACTTCATCCCACAAGCTTTCTATCTCTCTCCCCTTCTCCCTCTCTCTCGGTTGTAAATCGTTTCCTAACATGTCGCTTGTGGAATTCGCTACCAGGTTCCACTAAATCTATTAATAGTTTTGCAACAATTTTCAAAAACGTGGACTGCTATTTTTATTCGGGATGTGTAAGAAAAGGAAATTGTATGATCTATGAAAGTGCGAGCGAATGTTGTTTATAATTAGTTTATTCTTTTACATCAAAAAATATGTTTAAATTTATAATTTGTTCTTAATGTAATGCCAACTAAAAATTACTAGGTTATTTTATTTTTTAAGGTTAAAAAACATGTTATTAGTTTAGGATTTTTGTTTATTTAAATTTTTTGTGTTTTTATGTACATTTTTCTTTGTCGTTATTATGATTTTTTAAGTCAAATTCATTTTTGTTTTATTTGAGGATTAAGTGTGTAAATATGTACACAAATGTTAAGTGGAAGAGAAGATCTGATGGTTCAAACTTCGACCAAAATAAAGGCTGTAAAACAATCAATCAATTTCTCTCTCCCCCCTCCCTCTCTCCCTCTCTCTCCCCCTCTCTCTCTCTCTCTTGATAAAGTGCAACAACAATTAATTGACTAACTACCTTGAAGGAAATAATACACTACGTCCACTACAATCTGAATTTCAAACTGGCAATAGTACTACCACAGCTCTGCTTCGGGTAACGGATGATGTTAGGTCAGCAATGGATCGCCGAGAACTATCCTTACTTTATTAGATTTTTCGAAAGCTTTTGATTGCGTAAATCACTCTTTGCTCGTTGTTAAATTAAAAAATATGGGACTGGCACCTATGTGCATTGCGTGTGTACAGTCTTATCTTTCTGGAAGAAATCAGTGCGTTGCTGTTGGTAATGATAGATCAAGTTGGAAGAATGTCTGTATTGGAGTTTCACATGGTTCTGTCTTAGGACCTTTACTATTTAGTGTTTACATTAATTATATTAAAATTTGTTTATTACCTTATATGATCCGTCACAATCCTTGACGTTAGAAATATATAAGGCCACAAAATCACTACAAGACCTTTTAAATGATAAAATACATAATTATTATTTGTTTTCGCCATTCCGAATATTGTTAATTGATAAAATCAAATATTAGACTTACCGTCTT
>JAGFPH010000533.1:193964-207159 GCA_018207615.1 Philaenus spumarius
GTCTCCACCGATATAGCGTCGGGTTTGGGGGTGGGAGGGGAAGAAAGGGTAAAGAATGTGTGTTTTTTATATTATGTTATATAACATTTTTTATTTTGCTAAATATAAATTTTTCAATGTAATGTAATTTGATGTTATTGTATGTAACTGTACCCTAGTACTAACAACTTAAATTTTTCAATTACTTTAGTTTTTTTCTGATTCTCCAGATTGGGTCTAATTTGACTGTACTAGAGAGTGTTTGCGTGGTTCACCTTTGTTGACAAGTTTCAACCATCTGAGGAGGAAAGGGCAGTGAATTAGACAAAGAACTTACCTCAATCCCAGACCTTTCAAAGAGGTGTCGGATATAATATTTAGGTATTTATTATGTTATATAACATTTTTTATTTTGCTAAATATAAAAAAAAAATTTATGTAATGTAATTTGATGTTATTGTATGTAACTGTACCTTAGTACTAATAACTTAAATTTTTCAACTACTTTAGTTTTTTTTTTTTTTTTACATTCCATAATATTACTTATTCCTTGGAAGTGTACTCGAAATTCAAACAGCTGTATCTCAGAAGCTATTCATGGTAGAAATCCCATTTCAGTCACATATTAAAGTTATATTTCTCTACTTTAAAATTAGTCCTTATCAGTTTTGCTGAAAAACACTTGTTTCGAGGTGAAAAAACACAAATACTATCTAAAAACTAACAATTTTTGAAAATTTGCTTGAAATTTGAATGGCTGCAACTCGAAACGTATTATCCTCGGGAAGATGATTTTCATTTTAAATTGTAGTAAAATTACTGTTCTTTAAAAAAGTATTGAATTTTTTTTTGTCAAACCAGTCCTTCATACTAAAAATTAGAAAAATCTAGAACAATGTTTGGTTTTTCTTCACCGGTGGCGCGCGCGGAGAACTTGTATATATTAGTGCTACTCATAAAACATCTCTAGAGTAGCATTAACTGTTCAACATGCTTTCTTAAATTTATTGAAGCACTTTAAATAACTTAAATGTCTACATTTGACCTATTTAGTGATTTTCTTAGTACAAAACTATTTATTTTGCTTATTTGAATAACCATTTTTGTTCATCTACCTATATAAAAGCGAAATGGCACTGATTCATTCATCAGCAGAACTAAAAATCTACTGAACCAAATGAGTTCAAATTTGTCATGCATATTCAGTTGGACCTTTAGACGCGCACTAAGAACGGATTTTGAAAACATCCCAAAGATACGCCCAATATTCGCGTTTTTCTAGCGATTTTTTGCGTTTTCTCAGCTTTTTCGAGAACTAATTGGCAGAAAATGTTGAAATTTGGTACTTAGGTTCGTTTAAGGCCTAAAAGTAGTCTGTTAAAAAATGTTTGAGATTCTCCCAAATTACGCCAGAAATAGGCGTTTTTGCATTTTTCTTTGCGTTTTCAATGCGTTTTTGATCATCCTCAAATTACGCCCGAACGGATTGGAATGAAATTTGGTATGTAGCTTCCTCTAGGGCCTTAGGCGCTCTCTAAGAAAGGGTATGAAAAATTTCGAAATTTTAGGAGGGGTTTGGGGGGATCAAAGTTACTAAAATCATGATTTCAGATCTTTTATTATTATGACAATAGTGCTTTTATTATTTAAGATCTATATATATATAAAAGCCAAATACCACTCACTAACTGAACACTTCAAAAGATTACAATTACGTTAAAAAGACTGAAAATACTAACCACCACTGGCAACGCCGTACGTGTCAGCTAGTTTAAAAATGCAATAAAAATGCTCTTTACTCATAAACCATACGACTATAAACTTAATAACCCTTTTTAAAGCTCATAATTTATGGAGTATATTGTCGCTTTTTTCAATGTTTTACCTTGGACGGTTCTCAAGTAATAAGCGTTTTAATAAACGGTGCCCCCATCATATTCCCTCCTCGATACGGCGATGTCGACCACGCTGGGGGGCGACAACGTGGCTTTTCATGATCTCTATCATAGTGCCTATAACAATAATCAGAAATAAAATTGCGTCAGGCTTTCCATGCATACTCAACCCCCTTCAGATCCTGGACTAATACCTCCAGGGCTGCCATTCATCCATTTCTTCATAAAGTACTATTTATATACATACTGTAATGTCTATCTATCTTCATATTTCCAACTGCATTCTATAATGTTTACCAACATTGAAGTTACCAATTACTTACCTTATACGTATTCTAAATTAACTCATCATATTAGTAATTATATTTCATTTAATTTCAAGGCGATGATAAATACTATATTCAAATTACTAATAGCTACGTCGTTAAATATTTACCAATACCATTACTCACTACTGATGATATATATACTCTCTTCATTACGGGAATATGATTAAAATTAATTGTCTGTAAATATACTATTAAATTACTTTCATCCAAAACATTGTACAACTCTTTAAACTCAATTATAGGAAGTTATATAACTTTGTAAAAAAGTAATTTCAAGATTGCACAGCAAAATTTAAAAAAAAAACTACAATTAAAATGCTGGTAATCGATACGTATTTTTACAATTCATCAAACTCCATCTTTTTGATTACTTGCCATTATTAATTGTCACTGATGTCCTTGAGGCGGCATCATAACTAAACGCGGCACAACTGTAAAAAAATATCAAATTAAAGAGTCCAAGAATGTAAAAAACAAAGAAATTTGGTATTCTTATCCACAATTCCTGGCACAATTTGACCTTTCAAATGTTTACAAAAGCCGAATTTTTTGCATATTATTATAGAGACGAATTAGTTCCCAGGCATGTTTCATTTTGGTTGAGGCGAACGTCTTCAGGCTTCTTCGAAGTTCACTAATAGCTAACAGCACATGATCTTGGCAAAACCTAAACCTACTGATTATTTCAAACGAAGAGGTCAGAGCTCAGGCAGATAGCCTACATTTAATTTGTGAAGAAATACGTTCATATTTTAGTAACCTAAATTACTTCCGAACTGTAGATTACTGTACTGGTTCACTTTATTTTGATAAATTATATAGAGAAAGACAAAATTAGGTCAACACATGAAATATGCCCCAAAATCAAATCAATCTCTACGTAAAAGTAATTCAAATTAAATATAGTAACGTATGACAACTTATAATAACGTTTAATATATTACGAGTATCTCCTGTGGTCGAAATTAAAAGTATTCAAATTCCCGCTTAAATTACCATCTCCACGTATCTTAACAATATTACTTTCATTTATTATCAGGGATTACAAAAATAAAAAGCCTGAACAAAGCTTCATAGTTCAATTACACAGCAACAAATCAGACCTAAAACATTTCAACAATAACATAACCTAAATCATCTGTTGACAGTTGAGTAAAGTAAACAACTTATTAATTTGAAACTCAATCAGGTATTCAGCTGTTTGTAGCATACTGATACAATTTTAAAACTCGGAACGTAACCAAAATAAAAATGTAAATCAAATATTTAGCTTCACAGTGACTTAGAACTTGAAATTATCTTTTAAATAAAAAAAGAATCAGCAATATCGGTTAAGTATTAACTTTAGAAAGTGAGTGAATAAAAAGCAGGAATGTTTTAAAATATATAGATATTTCCTATATTGTTACAGGTCTATCAGAAAACTTATGTAGACCTATTGTATTCAGACAAAATACACGAAAATAACAATGTAGGCTTAACATATAAGTAACAGTTCATAGAAGATTTCATTATTAGGCCTATTTTTTTTTTTTTTTTTTTAATTTTTGAATCGTGGAATAATTGCTGTGAGAGAAATGATGGTGTTACCACTACAGAACTAACTTGGTTGGTAGAAAATGCGTTAAAATGAGTGCGTAAAGAAAAAATACTGATCAATTTCCAGATCGCGATATTCTACATTGTAATACCGTGCAAATAGACTTTGAAATAGAAGTCGAACCTATTGCAGACCTTTCTATGAAAATGGCCTCAAAATTGTACTACACGTTTTCCCTTTAACAATTATATTTACGTTCAAAATTGTTGCGTGGGTTATAATAAGAAATATATTTATAATTCATACCTTTAAAAAAATGGCTTCAAAACATTGCTTCTAGGAAAAGCTGATGATAAATCATTTCCCAAGAGCGGAAATACAACTGCAATAGAAGAAGGTTTAAATTTAAAATCTTCGTTCCTACTTTATGCCACAGATTAAACATATTCTATACAGATTTCTAAATGAAATAAGAAAGTGTAACCCATTCGCATTCAGTCAACAACAAGAGTGCTGCTTGACACATTTTATTACACAGGAATAGAATTTTCACTTCTAGACTTCTCGATTCTCGAAAGCCCTTTAACGTTAACTTGACAACAGATCTCAATTATAGCTAAGGAATTAACAGATATTTTTTTAAGAAGCATCCCTAATTGCTTGAATTTTTTACATTGGAATGCAATCATTTTTCTGCTCCAAAGATGGCCTATTAAAATATAGATTACCTCTGGCCTACTAAAATATAGATTACCATGGGGGCCTAATAAATTAAACATTTTACATATGTACTGCAATAATTAGTTATTATAAATTAATCAAATATTTAAAATTAAATTTGTTTTCAACTCTACAAATTCATACAATGTAATTATTTTTTATATAAAACAGTGCATTTGGTTTAAAACTGACGATCAGGAATTATATTTTTTTTTATTTCAAGCCTCTGAATTATTTATTTTAAATATATTTATTTGTATTTAACTGAATAATTGCTCTGTCTAAAATAATCTTTAATAGAATGTTGATTAGCTATGGCCGTTTCGTCTGCACAGAGACATCATCAGGCTTCGCGCTTGCCATGAATATAAAACTTCACACAATAAATGCACGAATATATAAACACAATACACATTTTACAAAAAAATGTGACTTTTACATTTTTTTAATGTGTATTGAGTTTAATGTTCTTGTATTTATTATGTGAAGTTTTATAATCATGGCAAGCCCGAAGCCTGATGATGTCTCTGTGCAGACGAAACGCCTATGACCCATGTACGCAAAGATGATTATGAGGTGATGGTTTAAAACATATTCTGTAAATACATATGTAAGGTCAATTGTCAGATAGTCTACTTAATTATAGTAGTTAAATTTATAATTACAGTTTTATATGGAACAACCTTTATGTATATGTATACACGGACATATGGTGAGAGTGGGAAGGAAAGAGAGAGTCCATAAATTTAGATCTTAAGTTGATGGCTGGTTAATCTTCACACTGAGAAGATGTGTCTACTTGATCTTGGGAAAGTCTAGGGTTGAACTTTTTATCTATTTTACAGGTTTCTATGACAAACAATACTGTTATACTATTTATTCCAAAGAAATAAAAAGTTGTAGAAATAGACAGCTTACAAAAATGTTTATTAATAACATATGTAACCACCACATGCCTGGACCCTGGACAGCGAACGCTACATTCTTCTTCCAATTTGACAAAATATAGATGATTAACCCTAAAATTTGATTTTCCTATCGGCGCGGCAACTCAATTTAGAAAATGTATTGTACAACTACCAACATTTATCATTTTTCAACCTATATTTTTAAATCGTGAAGAAAATGGTTTACTGTTGTTAACATTAAACTGTTCTTACGCAATAGATTTTTTTTAAACTTGCAAAACATATTTAATTCAACATAACATTTTATAGCCTACTGTTTTTTTTTTTTATATATTAAATTCTTCACTTATTTTATTGTATAGTTTAATTTAATTTTAATATTTACACTTAATTTTAAGAATATTTTTCCGACGTTAATTAAGTTACCAATTTGATTTTTATAAAGTAATGTATCCTTTGATGGTTCATAACTAATCTACTTCCATACTTTTGTGTGTCTTTTTCTTATTTTTCTTGATTGATACTTACTATTAAACAAATAATCTAATTTATGTTTTATGTGTGTCTAAATAAAAATTAATAACTCATCAAAAATGTTCTTTATTTGAAATGAAAATATATTATCTCCCCTCAAAAGAAGAATTATCTCTCCCTATAATTTGTATACCATGATCGTTATAGTCAACTTGATTATGTATGTATTTTTCCATTTTTTAAACTAATTTATACAAAACTAAAACTTTGTTTAAGAATTCAGTTATTATTTTTCTTACTACACATGTTATTTGTGTTGTGTTTTACTATGTTTACTTTTAGAAAAATGTGAAGGACACTAAACTGATAGTGGACAAATTTATTGGGGGAGAGGAAAATGTATGACTCTGAGTCCATCGAATTCATTCTTACCGTCCAAGGTGAGACGATGTTTTTGAGGTCGTCTGGTTCTTTTCGTCGCGTGGTATTTACATAATGACTTCCACATTTAGCATGGCATTAAACACAATATATTCAACGACCATAAAGAGAAAGTGCTTAAATTCTGAACTCGTGCACGATGTCTAACCTGTTGTCAACAAAATTTTCTCTCCTAATAATTGATCATACCAGATTTATATGACATATACACTTTAGTGCTACGATCGATACAATATCTTCTCGTCAGGACAATAATCGATCTGCTAATGATGCAACTGTATTAGAATGCTTGTATTATTTCAAAAAGAAAGTGTTTTGTTTGTTTATTTATCTTCTTCTTTTCTGGGTGTCTTTATGAGAGTCAGAAGACGGGAAGATCAGCGTATAGCGTATAGCGTACGTAAATCGATCTCCATCAACTGGGTTAAAGATTCCAACAGACTGGATGACGCCTTCAGCCTCCAGGCCACTCTGCTTCCCAGCGTTTTTGAGGTTAAGGAGCTACTGTACATTTTCACAAGTATTACAGACTTGTTACCCAACTGTGCATTGGTAACCATATGGCAGTTAACAAATGTGAGAAATTTGTAAAAAAAACTAAGTAAGGAAGACTGACAAAAGAAGTTGGACCTAAAATAACAAGAATACACTATTTCACTTAAATATTGAATTAATGAGGTGTTCGTACAAGCAGTTGTATTATCCGTATGCACGAATTAAACTCAAGTTCGGTATATTAAAAAACATCAGACAAAGTAACATGCCTTTAATGCACGAAGTAAATTAAACATGCATTATTATGATGGCATTTTTAATTGGGGAAATTGTATGAAATTTGAATGAGACCGGAAAGCAAAGCATTATAGGGCATAAGGGAATGGTTTGCGACACGCTAGCTCCGGATTTTTATAAATAAATATTAAAACTGTTCGTTGTTCACATGCGATAAGCCACATTTCACACGTTCCTGAGTTGCCTGCTGCACCTGCAGCTTCAGGGAATATTGTTGGTTTGATGGTTGGCAAGCTTGCACGTATTTTCTCTCTCTCTGTATTCTTGTAAATAACAAATCTGTTAGTAATAGCTTATATTATATTTTATAAAAATCTATATAGAGGAGGGTTTAAAGAATCAATCAATAATGAACTGCCTAATTTCATTAAATGCATTAAATATTTAAGAGCCAGAATGCAGTATAAGCAATAATTAACATCTCCACTTCCTTCATTTTGTTAAAACATTTAATTATTAATGTCCTACTAATTAATCAAAGTAGTAATAAAAATAACGGAAAAGGCAACATCTGTAACTGGATTGGAATCTATGGAAGTATGAACCGTTACTAATTGCATTCTGATTTGCAGTTCCTTTCCTTTAGAAGAGTCCAGTGCGTTACGTGCCAATCCTCACTTTCGCTCCGCTAGGCTATAATAAACTAGTTTCATTCGCTTTATCCATAGTTAGGCATGTTGTAAGCATCAGCATCATTTTGGAATTTTTAACTTTTGTCCTAAATACTTGACTTGAAACGATTTTAGATTCTTAATTAGCTCCTGGTAAAATGTAGGAACCTAATTTCATTTGGTTCATTTATAAATAACAAAGTTTGTATTTTCACCGATAACTCGAGTAAATTGGTTGGAAATTCTTGATTGATTTGAACTAAGAGCCTTAATATTAATCATAAATGTTCATAAAAATAAGAAAATGTTAGTTGTATTCTAGTTTTAAAGTTTTAAAATTTGTATTTACTGTTCAATAGCAGCATTTAACATTTAGCAACGTTTGATAACTTACCTGCAGCTCCCAAGGTAAATGTAACAGTAATGTAATTCATATGAAATAGGCCGTGTCTGTAGGTGTTTATTTCACTGACTGACGACTTTAACGAACAATCTCGTTTACAGTATTATGAGTTAAATAGCTACTACCGAATAGCTAAATGAATTGAAATCACTACACCGAATCGTATCACGTTAACTCCGTCAATTCTCGATTCCTCAATTTCTTATATTGTTTCTTCAGATGTAAGCCTTAATGAAAAATAGCCATTCAATTGGTAAAATCGTGGAGAACTAATTATATCCGGCTTTAATCCTCAACCTCAAATTATTCTTACAAAGTAAAAACGAAACCTTAACATACTTAATCAGGATGAAATTCTTCTTCTAGGTCTCAGTTACATTTTGCTTGAAAATATTTGTAATTATCAAACCATCTTCAAACATATTAAATTTGATAATCGTTGGCTAGTTTTACAATGATCTACCCAACCAAGTACATTGCATGTTCATTAAATCAATCCAGTCAACCTCTAATTATATTGGACAGATTTATAATAATTCATAACTACCATCTTTCATGTAAATTATCAACTCTAAATCATTTCAACAAACGTAAATATTATAGCAAATCTATCAACGCTGACATTTAAATCATATTTTTATGATTTATCCGCGAGACCTTTTTCACTTACTTTCTGCCTTTCTAATCTTTTACGAATATTAATTACTCAACTCTTGCAATTTGTCCTTGTGTTCAGAATCGTCGACAGAGTGGAATATATTTCAAAGAATTAATTTGCAACGCTTTACGCCTACATTTTGTTATATTTGAAGACGCTCGGGGACTTAGCTGTACAATCGTTTGTTTAATATATTCTTTAATTAATCCAGAGACAGTTTCACTTCATTTTTATTCTCAGCGTCCCGTTGTTACTGGAACTCCCCCGTCGCATTGCAAAAGCACTCTTAGTTATTCATTGGGGAAAATTAATTCTTATAAATGTAAAAAAGTTAGTTATGAATTACCTTAGCTATTCATATATAATTATATTCGTACAACTTAGTGTATAGCAGACTCTATCTTCAGTAACCATGCAAAATATGGTAATAAGGTTACTTTTTGTAAATTAAAATGGTGGTAAATTAAAAGTACCGTAATATAAGATAGTTATGTTATTTTCTCTATTCGATAGCATCCCCTGTGACTAGTACTTTTAAGAATGTTCTATTAATATTATACGCACTACGACAAATAAATTATAAGTATTTCGAATTTCTTAAAATTATAAAAAAAAGATAAAACAATTATTTTGAATAATTTTTCAGATATAAATGTCTGTCCGTAATTAAAATTATCCAATTGTTCATACACAAAAACTATAGGCTTTTTGAAGCTTGAGACTGTCCTCATAAAGTCAGGATATATAATTTAGTGTTACCTATCGTAAAAGAAAAATCTGAAAATGATGAAGTCTAGATAATTTGTTTGATCAAAATTAGTCTTTTATGGCCTTAACATTTTTATACAAACGGAAATATGCAAGTGGAGAGCATAAAAAACACTCTGAACACGAAAACGATTGAAATTTTGTTTTTTTATCCACTATATGGTGGTTTGGAGTTTCTTAAGTAAAATAAGGATTACTTAAACACAAAATAGGTCAACAAAACTGCAGGATACATTTATTTAATTAAAACATTGAAATAATTTTTCTATGAAGTCGTAAATATCCTTTTGTCCTTGAAGGCCCTTTATAAATAAAACTACATAAATACATATTAGAAACATCACTATTTTTTGTAGTAATTTGCTGTAAAAATCGGGTTTTTTTAGAAAATCTTGTAAAAGTAAATTACTGTTTAAGAGATTATTAAAGCAATTACAAGAAGTAATGTGTAATTATTTCAAGTGCAGTAACTATAGTTTTGAGTAGGCTTATATAAGTAACATTCTATACATTGATGACCATTGAGCTTTAGTCTTTTAACCAAAACATTCAATATCTGAAGTTGAAGAATTCTATGGAATTTAATTACTGTGCGAGCCTCATCTTGAAAGGTTGAAAGTAAAAGAAAAGATTATCGAAGCCTCTGGATCTAACACTATTTTATATGATACGGATTACATGAAATTTAAAGAAAAACAAGAAATGTGGGGTGGAATAGGATAGGATCTAAATTTAGACAAAGTTGAAAAAACTGCATTATTTATTTATTACATTATAGACCTATTCCCAAGAAGTTGTTGATTATTTTATGTTTATTCCAACATTTACTACAACTGCTGAAATTTTAACTATTTTTAAATTTCTAAATAAAATTAGTGATATTATTTCTAATATTTTCAAACAATTTTATTTTAAAATTACATAAACCAATAGCTATAATTATACCTTTTTTCATCTATTGAACTTCACAGAGAACGCTCCCCTACTATCCGTGTCGTCCATGTATTTATTATTTTTAAACATGTCCGAGTTTGTGGTGTGTATAAGTGTTATGGTGTAAAATATTTAATGGGTACATTTAATAATGACTGAACAAAATGTCGAACTGCGTCATGTGAAAAAATAGACAAGTTCGAATTCGTAAGGATTGTTCCACATTACCACCAAAATGTTATTGTAATTATAATTATGAACAATATAAGGTTACAAGCATAAATATATGGACTACATAAAACTGTTTGCAGGCGAACAAAAAACAAGAAACTGTGATCTGATATAAGTAATTTATGAAAATTTCTAGGTCCAGGGTATATTAAGCTACATTAATACTCGTTGGGCATATTGTATATTTTACCCGAATAGCCTACATTTTTAAACATTTTATTTCTACATCAAAAGGACATACATAATACATGGTTTATTCCGCTTTAAAAATTGGTTTCTAGTATTTTTAGATTATTTTATATTTCTTTATTAGGGCATTTGCTCTAATTTCTTTATACACAATATAATATACGATGTTTCTAGAGTAGGCCTTTGTATCAACTTTTAATATAAGTTAAGGAAACAGAGACGTAAAATATTATATTGAAAACATAACCTTAGGGCAAACCCTATATTAAAACCTTAAACTAATTCGGAACCCAGGACTTCAACTGAGCTGCAAAAATGCTTATGACTATAGTGTGTTGTGTAACTGAAATTGTATGTTCCACATTGTATAATATTGTCATAGGTTTTTGAAAAATTCAGTTCTTTTTTTTTATTAGGTTCTTAGGTTGACTAATTTAGCACCTGTTTATTGTTTAAATAAGAAACTGCATTTCATACCTGCACTGCGTTGGTTCTGCTTCTCAATGTAAACCTTGGGCAAGAAGTAAATTTTAATTTATGACACATGTTCAGTTGACAGTATTATAAACGCTAATCTTCTCTAAATGTCGCTTTATTTTAATATAATTACCAATAAAACTTCCAAGGTCAAATTAAATACAAACAACTCTCAAGATTTATCAAATAAGCCTATTTTCGGTCATTGTATATGAAGGCCGTATACGCATTAAGATTGAACAAACCCAGTACGTTCAATATGCAAAGATATTATATAGAAGGCTCATTAGGTCAAATGTACAAAAGACGTTGGACATTTTGCCCACTGCAATGAGAAGTCATTGATGACTGACTATGAAGGACGATTGGGAAAAAGTTCTAGACGTAACAATTTCTTTTCTCTTACATCATTTAACAATATTGCGAAAACATTATTACCTGATCCTGTAATAAACTATTAATAAAAGTCCTTTAGTAATAATAATGTAACCATAAAAACGTTATAAATTAGTGAGGTTTATAAATTAAGGATTTTATAAATTTCATTTTTGTCTTCATATGCATTAACTCACTAATGGGTATCAAGTGATGCCGTTTTGAATGTTCAGACAATAAGATAAAGGTTATCAGTCTAAATTGAAGTAAACTAATACATCGAGCAGGTCTGCGATATAATGGTCAAGTTGGTTAATAAATCAGTGGTGTTTGGCTCCATATTTCATTTCATTTACTTAAAAATGCAGACAGTCGTAATCCTTGATTGTGATATTATTAAATAAAGCAAACACACATTTCCTAAGTCTGTGCAATACTACGATACGAGTTCTATTCAGCCCTTTGCAATCTTACTAATTTGTCATTGAAGTTTGACTATAAAGTATAACATTTTGTAAAAAGAATTGCAAATTTTCAATGTTACTTGATAAGTGTTCATATTCTTTTGTTTTTTGCCTTATGAACTGGTAATTATATAAATGTAAATACCTTTGAAATAAAAACATTACACAACACATAAATACATATTACATCACATTAACCGTAAATTACAACATTTAGGACACATCGCACTGTTACTAATTCTTAAAACAACTTAATGTGAATCATGCACGAGTTTACTCATTCATTTTCTGCAGGGTTCGTGTCTTCTGCTGGCGTTTGACTGGAAGTAGGCTTTTTCATTTAATAGTGTAGGTGGATGGCCCTTTAGAACATTTGTGTAATATTTGCATGTTGCTATGTATGTCCGCCTGTGTAATTCTGTTTTAAAAGGTGCTCTGCAAATTTATATTTAACCTGGTTGAGGTTTCATTTTGGTATATGTTCCTTAAATCTAGTGTTAACAGATCTTCCTGTTTGGCCGATGTAATGTTTGCGGCAGTCGTCACATGTAACAGTTATAAAGTATACAGGAAACCGACGCAGACTGACCATACTCTACACGATTGCTCTAATCATCCTCACAACCACAAAATGGCAGCATACACCAATTTCAAACACAGAGCACTCACCATACCCATGAACAAAATCAGACTTCTACCAGGAAATCAAAATAATAAAACAAATTACAATTTCAAACGAATACGAACACATAATCATAGACAAAATATTAAAAATAAGACACGCAAATAAACCAAAAAAGAAAACGCTAAAACAGCATGGAATACCACGGACTATTAGAAAACATCGCCGGAAGAATATTTTAAAAATCAAGGGTATACACTTGCATTCAAAACAAGTAATAATTTAGGCAAAGCAATAAAACCCAAAAATAAAGAAAAATTCGATTTCCTTGCAAGCGAGATATATAAGCTAGCTTGCATAGGCCCAAACATTACATAGAACAAACA
>JAGFPH010000533.1:209091-229967 GCA_018207615.1 Philaenus spumarius
CAGGAACGCTATCCTCTCTGCTACCAGGCCGCCTACAATTCAAATCTATTTTCAGTAATAACATTGATGAAATTCTATTAAATTTATATTCTTGTAATTGTAAAAGCTTTAAAAATATACATAAAAAGCTTTTTGCATACACTTTATGTAACCCAATTTCAGATTTAAACCGAAGAATTTCAGATTTTATTTCTAAATTATTGGTTATAGAACTATAGAAGCTAATGATATAGTTATTTTTATGGCACAAATCAGTGTTTACAAAATGTTGTTTTAAAGTTTAAAAGGTGGTTCAGACTATGGAAATAACATTAAAGTTTCGGCAACACTGTCTCGCTCCAGCCGACCTAGGTATTTAAAGAGACGAAATTCAATATTCATATTAAAGTTGCATCAGTTAAGAGTCCCTCACTTACCTTTGCTGCATATTATTTACTGATATTTTACTTCAACTTGTTTGAGTTTAATCGTATATTTTTTAACATGGATTTTGAAACCACCTTAATAATAAAAATAATATGGCCTTCTTAATCCTTAGTTAGGCGCTAGGCTAACTTATTTACCCGCATTCTCAGAAAAACTGAAATAAAGCTGTAACTGTTCAATGTTGACAATCAATGTTCCAGGTATCTTTCTTCTGACCTTTTTCGAGCAGATATGTGCCACCCTTGCTTAATTTTAACGAATCATCAGTCTGTGATAAGCTGCGGAAGTGAACGGTACCATCAGTGCGGGTCTCTTGCCGCTAGCGCGCTTTTGCGCTGTAAGAACTTTGGGGTTTCCCCATTAGCCTCCCAAAATTAAGTGTACGTTTTTCGAAATTTCTTGTTATTGTTTAGATTAGTACGACTTAACACAACTTTGCTCTGTGTTGCCAACATTGTTCAGCTGCGATTTTTTTATTTTCCAAATGGTACATTCTCTTCGTGGATAGTCCTATAACATTCATTAGCTTTTTCATTTTGTACATTTTATTAGCAAATCTCCATAGGAAAAATGAGCTAGTGCAGTGACCCTTATGGTGAGACCTAAGGTCAGGAGTGGTAAATGAGCACCGATCATGGTCCTCAGAACACGTTTTAGGGTGTCAAGCACGTTTTTTTTTTTTGACCAGAAGTAACTATTTTTTGATATTTTTCTTACAAAAATGAAACTTTTTTAGAATATTATATAACAAAATATATGTAGGATATTATTCTGCACATTTTTTTTTACACGACCTTATAGCTCGCTTCGTTCCCACAAAATCAATCAAAACGTAAAATACCATAAATGTACTCGGTTCAAATCCACGAGGGGGTGGGGGGTTCTACCATGGGGCATCTTACGATCTGAGGACCAACGGCCAAGTTTTTACAATCAAAATTGAACCCTACCAAATTTTAAATGCTGCAAATTAGCGACAGAAATTCTGGAAAATGAAAGTGCGGGTATTTTACCCTGGCGCCTACTGACGTTAGTCCTAGGGGTGCGCCTTACTAAGGGTTAAATCAACCTTTGAACAAAAATACACTCTGAGTAATATGTGTGTTCTTATAGTTCTAACAAATTCATTATTTGATATCATAACTAAACAAAAATCTACCTGTATTTATAGTAGCCTGATATTATTAAGTTACTCCACTTAATGACAGCAATCCGTGAAATGCTGTTAGTAGGCTAAGTGGTAACTTACGCCAAGAAAGATTACACCATTAAAACCTACTTGAGTTATTTTGATCAATTCACAGAATTTGAATGAACCATTCCCTCGGTTTACATAAGGTAATGTAAAACCGCCTTATGTTAGTCCAGTTTGGTCAGTCAGGATGCTAGGGTCCATCATAGTCATTGACACTCGACTCCTCGTCCATCTACTACAAAATAATTTCTCTGCTATTTTGTAGAAAAATAAAAGTGTTTTGGTAAATTATGAAGCAGATTACCTTCTCTTCTAAGATTTTTAAACTTCGTTAACTTAATATAAGCACTAATTATTTTACGTTTTGTTAATAATTGACTTATTTTCAACTCAAGGTTATAAATTACACTAGTAATGACAACAGCAGAGAAAAATAACTTTGTAATAATACTGACGTCTCTTGAATTTTGTGTTCCCTTCAGTTTGAAGTAAGTATAACAATAATTGTTTAATAAGGGCCTAAAGGAGATGGGAACGGATATCCCTAGCGGCGCAGGTAACTTTGCTGTTATGCAAATTGATTTGCAGACACGAAGTTTGAGTACCTCTCTAAGTTATGTGTTGTAACAGTATTATGTCCTGCTGAACTGTGAATACATTCAGAAGCAATATGCTCACCTCCCCTCCTAGTCTACGGAACTAATTTGAACTTGGCGGAAGGATACATTTGTCATAGGGTCCCTAGTGGGCCATGATCGGGTCGGATGAAGTTATGAGAACTCGAGTGCCGTAGATCACTCTTAGAGGGGCGGGAGAAAGAGTTTTCTGTTTTTGTGGGATGGTTTGGTATTCTCTTGAATGGACAGAGGGCGGGGAAGGGTGTTAATCCCAAGGGTGCCGACCCGACAAAAATCATCCCCTTCTCGAACGTACTTTTCCATTTCTAACGCGTTTTTTCGACAAAAGATAAAAATAACGCGATTCTTGTTCAATTATAGTACATTAAATATTAATTGTATGATTGATTGTCGAATTTTACGACTGCGTATTCACTTTCATTTCTTATTACGGCACAAATGGCCAATGGGGTTTCTTATCTTTTGTTAGGAAAGCTTACTTAAAATCGAAATATGTGTATTGTCAAGAGTGCAGTTTAAATGGTTTTTGTATTGTTTATAATAAGTATTAGCACTCGTCCAACTTCATTTTTTCCAGGAGTGTGGTAATATAAAATATTGTAATGTGATGGCTGGCTAGTAAAATTTCAATATGACATTTCTCCTATTCCACATCTCTTCACCTCCTGGGAATGGCATGTGGTTGTTTACCTTCGTGTTGTTGTACCAGGTATTTCCTCAAGGACGATTGGATTCGGACTGATTTCAAACTTTGATGTAATTTGGTGCCCTAATGACTAGATGTGTCAAACAAATTGTTTAAGTTTGACAATACTAATAGAGTGGTGATGGACACATATTGTCACTCAATATCTGAATCTTAATAATAGACTACCAGAATATGTCAAAACATTTTACTTTGTATTAGATATCCGACTAATAAACACCACAAGAACCCAATTGACCTTAAAGCAAATCAACAGATTAATTAATAGTAGATTAATACTAGGCTTTTGAATAATTTCTTACTCTCAAAAGAAATGCATATTGCAATGTTTAATATGAAGGTGGATCAATTTTTACTTATACCCTATGTCAACTGAAGAATAAGAAAATCTAAATAAAACTTACGTTTGAACAAAGTGGTTATGCTGTATAAATCCTCTTTACTTCACTCCCACGGAACAGGCGGTTTTCGACAATAATGCCAGTTTAACTTCTAAGAAAAACTTGATTCGTATGATACCCCTTCACCCCCACGCCAGACAGGATGGAGTGACGGGTCAATTCATCAGTTGTATCAATATACTAAATCAATGGTCCCAAAATGGCGGACCACTGAGTGATTTTTTACTGTTGGACTTTGCGAACAACAAAATGAAAAAGTCCCTCAAAATCAATTAACAATTTTAGTTACAAAAAAATAAGACAAATATACGGAGCTAATAAAACCAGCATATAAATGTGTGCCATGTTTGGGTCAACTTACCCTTGTAATGAGTCATACCGACCTCGTCTTATTGATGCCCATCTCCAGGAAATGATGAGGATCACCTGTACTAACTATATTCCGAACTTCAAGCAAGTTATAGAAAATAGAACTTGTCATTTTTCCACTGATCTTTAAAAAGGCCTTAGACATCTTTTAAAAATAGTTTTAACATATTTTTTAAAGTACTAATATTTGAATATTGTCCTAATATTTTCAACCCTAGATCCCCAGATGATCAATAATTTAAGTAGCAGGTATAAAAATTATAAAATTAAAATTAATCTACAAGTGGGAAATTATATCGTAGGTGGTCGGGACAAGTCATAATATCTCAGTTTTGATGTACTATCATTCCTTGCTTGCTCTCTTAATAATTTCTAATCCAAACAAGAAATAATAATAATTTTTAAATTAGGTTTATTAAGGATTAAAGTAAACAATTTACTTCAAGATGTGCATGAAAAAATACAATGGTACTGATAAAATTTGAAAAATTTCATAAAATAACATATTTTAATATTCACCATTAATTTTAATTTTTAATAAATACTTGAGTAGCGGTTCATTTCTAAAACATATAATATTTCTTTTATTGCGCACTTTTTTAGAACTAATCTATGTATTTGGTATATATCTGTGGTGTTCATAAAAGATCACTGTTTGATCCAATTTCATTCTAAATGTATAATTATTATTTTGTACTTTAAATGTTTTAAGGAAAAATTACTGGCTTTGGGCTTTGCCATCACAGCTCTCTCATTTAGCTCCAAGACAAAATTTACTAAAATTATAAATAAACATTATTTTCAGAACTATTGTTTGTTTAAACTTATTTACAGCTGATGTATTCTCTTTTTAATATCTGGTTGTACAGTGAATCTGATAGATATACAATCAGTATAGGTACTTTTGAATTAAAATAAGCATTTTATGTATTTCTTATCAGGTTGCATTTTTAGCCTAACAGTCTTACCTTTACAGATGAAATTCCTATAAAATTAATTCCAAAACACAACTCTTGAAACTAAATATAAAACACATTGGATTTTATTTTCAGAATAGTTATGAAAGAGAGTTGATCATGTGTCTGTTAAGCCTAATGGAAATTTACTTTAAAATTTTCAGCAGAACTTTGTATTAACTGTGAAATTTCAACAATGTAATTTGTAAAAGCAATTACCAAACATAATAAATACACTAAATAAATCATCAAAACGTGGCCACCTGAAATAAGCCCAAAATTTAGGCGTCTTCTTTCTCGATCTTCGTCTCAAAAGACAAACATTCATTCATACTAGACTTTTGATTCACAAAGATAACCAATGATTCAAACCCCGTCTCCGCCCGTACTCGGATGTTGCTTGCAAAATAAATTTCCGTGATTAGGCCTACTCATAAATAACCTTCCTTGTTTATCCATACTAAGAGCACAGGTATATAATAAAGAAGAAAAATGGTGTTTATTAATAATCATTTAACTCAAATTGCGCATTTATACCCAAATTTTAATAGTATTGTATTTGTGAGATAGACATTGTCATTCAGGCTTAGTTTTCATCATGCTTGTAATGGGACTCAAATATTACTGAACAACATTACTGTGGGGGGAACACCGTACGTTTTAGGTGCCTTTTATGGCTTCCGCTAATAGTTCACTACATATGAAGGGTGCAGGGGAAAAACCAACAGAGTCCAAAAACAATTTTTTTAGATTAAGATGGCATCTGGTAGCTTTAAGTCTGTATTTTAATATGCCAAAGTGTACAGGCAAACAACCTACTCAGTCTCAAATTATTGCACTAGAAAGATATAGCACGCAGGGGAAGAAACAACTCTGTCCAGTTGGTACTGGGTAAGAAACAACTTAGTCCGCCTCAGCTGATTCTAGCGCATTGCATTGTTGTGCGCTTGTTTTGTCTGTGTGTTCTATACCTGTTGGTTGTGCTGCTGCCCTTTTGAAGTTATACTGTGTGTTTTGAATAAGTTAGTGCTGAACTTATCAAGTTTTGTGGACCAAGTTAAATGATTGACGGCGAGTGGCAAACTGACAGTGATCGGGTTACTTGGGACGAAGTTAAGTCAACCATAAAACGTAAGAAAACTGGTCGGCTTACAGATGTTATTGTAACGTTCACCCTAATTTTGCCCGATAGCTTCTTTTTGACCTACACCAAATCTTTGTGGTTACATACTCTGTCGCCTGCAGGGGCTGTTATTCACCTTTGTCTCACCGCGGCAGCACTGTCGGAGCCCGTCTTGCACCGTGCCCTAGTTGTTCAAGGCGAACCCCCGCCATTTTGCTAGTTAGTTAACCTTGATCTACCACGCAGTACAGTAGGTCACGCTTGCTGGTGGTCCGTAACATGTAGTATTTCTTTCTTCTACAACATGAGTTAATAGCTGTATACCAGGTAAAATTTCTATTTTTGCTTAATATGTAGCATGTAGTCTACGATGTCTGAATTTTTCCAATAATTGCAAATGTCATTTACTATTAGTTGCCGTTTGTTATGTGTAAGCCATTGTATTTTGCAAAAGCAATTTGTAAGTTAATTAACCATATAAATTTTGATATTTTGTAAAGCCTACAACTATTCTAAATAGTCTAAACAGTGATTTTAATAATTAGCCTGGAAAAATACATAATTTAAACTAAAGTGAACCCATGTGTGATTACCTACAAGTTATATTTTGTGCTCTAAAGAGTTCCTGTAAAAGTATAATTCAGCCAGTCAATTAAAAACAGTATATTTGTTTCAGTTTGCCAGAAACAAAGAGTAACTCTGTGACAAATAACCTTGATATTAAACTAAAGTGAAACTTATGTATTATAACGACATATTAGACCAAATCGGCACGTTCAAACAGTTTACAACAAGCCAAATTACAGCATGCCTGCTGTAAACGTGCTGTATTTTCATCCTGACATAATATTTTATCTTTGGCTATATAAAGTAACTAATGCCTATATTATGTTCTGATTCTTTAGAGAAAATCTGGTTTAACTTCCTGATTTAAGTTACTGCTACAAGTTCTACTTTAGTTCAACTCTTATCAATATGCAACTGTAATAAAATGTGATTCCACCTCCGCAACTACAACTTATTACTACGCTGTCTTAAACAAAGTGAATTCAGTTGATCAAAAACTTATTATAAAATATAAACAGAAACAGGCTATTTTTAAATCAGTATGAACTTATAATTAGTTAGCCAGGGTCAGTGACTTTCAGAAATATAAAAAGGCTATTTAACTTTTCATGTAACCAAAATAGTATGTTGTTGTAATATATATATATGTTTTTCATTAAATAATAAAGGCGGCGAGGTACCTACTTTTGACACCACTGACTCCAAGAGTCAGAAATCAAAATTCTTTTTTTTAATTATAATGACGTCATGATTCTAATAATACTTTAAGTACAAAATTTTACATTATTTTATTTTGTTTATACTTTCGGAATTGCAGTTTTTTTATTACATACAATGCGCATATTTTCTTTTAATAAACGTTGGCCAACATAAAATATACCGAATAGTTTGTAAGTACTATTATAAACTAATCTTTAAGAAAATTTGTACCATTTTTTTATAGTTTAATTTCTTGGATTAATTAAGTAATTTAATATTTAAATATATAATTATATACAGGGTGGGCTTTTCTTTAATTTTGTAAGGGAGGGAATTAATTAAATCAATCTGTTATTTTGGGGCATATATAATGTTCATTCTTTTTCATGTTAAGGGCGTATCAATTTTTTTAAATAAATTAACGTTATTGTTATAAATGTGTACATTAATTGTATTTATCCAATAACCTGTCAAGGAAAATTTCAGATATCTCGACTTCGGAATTAAGGTAAGACTTGTGTCTGGTATATTTTGCTTTTATGAACTTTCTGTATGTGCCATCCATTTTATTTGAGCCCAATACCCATTCCACAAAGTTTTATTTTTGGATGGTAACATTATGAAGAAGATTGTGCAAAAGGTACCAGTGTTTTAAAAATGTGTCTGTTGATGAGAGAAAAGCTTCAATGAAATAGGTTTACTTGGGGGTCGGGACCATCAACATAGCTACTTAGCTGGCCTTATATCAGTTCAACCGGTTGCCCGAAGAAGGCATAGACAAAGATAAATTGTAAAATGATAATATGATGATTCGTATTTTCTTTTTTAATGTTCTATTAAATACATTTTTATTGAATCAATTTTTTCAGTGCATATATTATCTGGGGAAAAACCAACTAAGTCCGTACCTTCGTTCGTAAAAAAAAAATAACTAAATAAGTATCATGCTCAAAGTAATAACATATAAAAAACATATTTACCAGTAACTAACAAACATGAATGTACACAAATAATATAAATATTTAAAAAAAACAACTGTTTTTAGGGCGGTTTTGAACTTTGTTTTTGCTCTCCTGAAAAGTTTTAGTTTTGTGACTCAGTTGGTTTTTAACCTGCACCCTTCATATTATTATGAACAGCCTATTACAGTTGTCTTTCAAAAGCCGTTTAATTGAATAAGTTATACACATTTTATGAAAAGAAACCTGTCGTTTTGGCATATTTTATTGTGTACGGTGTCCTAATCGTAAAAGATCCTACAATGTAAAATCTGAAATATATCTTGTTTATAAAAACAATTTGGGTGGATTAGGTCAAACCCAATAACTGATTTGAAATCAGTGAACAATAGAATATAGGCTACTTGTACTTGTGAATATACTTCAGCAAAATAATATTATCCATTTTCAATTTTTTGAGAGCGAATTGTTAACAATTTAATGTTTGACCTTATTAGATGTAACAGCGGTGCTACACTAAATAATTTAAGACTTTGTTTACTGTTGTAGAACTTATTTATTATCAATAATTATAATAAGTATTCATATTTTTTGCCAGTTATTTCTATTCATCAGAGAATCGTATTTTCGTTACGGTACTAAAAACAATTATATTCTCTTGTACGTAGACTATTTCTATATACTGTATTAATTATTAAGTATCATCTTAGATTTAAGAGTCTCGATCAAAATTAAATTTCAAAATATTTATTTTCCACCTACAAAATAAACCAATAGTAGGCCTATAAGAATGGTACTTCAACAAATTTAAGCTAGTTTCACAAATCAATTTAACAAACTTGAGGTAAAATGTTTTATTTACTGTAATACAATTTACTGGAGGACTATATAGTGTATTTACCGCCATGATCATTTATCAGACAATATTTTGAGAGCGTCGATCTTTTTGCTAAAACAACATTTACATCCCGAGAATTCACAGCATTCTTCACTTGATTGTTCAACTTTGAATCAGACGTCATTAAAAATGTTACCTTTCTTGTTCCTACATGTTGGTACTTTGCCCCTGTCAGTATTCTTGTTGGATAAAAAATTTACAACACTGAATTTTTCGGCTTCTAACAAAGATTAACAGAATGTTGTCCTCTCCTCTTAAAAGAATATCTATTTTAGATAACTTGGTGATGTTAAAATTATCAGCCATTATTCCTAAATGGTGGCCAAATTTTAATTTCAATGGAAATCTCTATTTTCTATTAATTTATGTTTCAGAATTGTATACATAATTTTAAAGTTTTTTATTCTTTGAAGTTTTTACAAACCAAAATGTCTCATGTGTATCGCAGTGTGCTAAATTACCTTATACGAAATTTTGTAACAAGAATATAACAAAACAGAAATTTTGAATACATTTCGATATTAAAAATAAGAAATTAAGGTTTATAGTTCAAAGAAAACAATATTCCCCAGAAAATAAGAGCACGTTGCTCCAGTTAAAAGAGAGGCGCACCCACCCTCTTCACTAAGATATAGAAATTACTATGACGTTAAATCAGAATTGAAAATTTTAAATTTCATTTCCTATAATTCAACTAAAGTTTCAGTATGTTACGGAAATGCAATATAAAGGGTGGTTAAAATGTCTGGAAAGGCTGTATTTCTCGCCTAAAAAAATGTTTAGCCTTTCATTTGAAAGAAATGTCCATATTTGTGTATCTTGATGTTTTAAAATTGAATAACATCAGCAATTTTCCAATCAAACATAATAAATTCACAGCGTCAATCATCAAATCCTTTTTTTGGGGGGGGGCCTGACTCATAAACAGCATATGTGATAGTCATCCAAAGAAGCCAGTGATTGTCCATGTTCCAAGATGAGAAGCTCTTTCTCTTCCGTCAAAACAGGTTAGCATCATCTAGGGTGTAACATGCAATTTGAAGGAGGGGATTACCTTATTATTAGTGAGTTTGCTGTGGGATTTTACACTGCATGCAACATCTCCTGTTGCCTACTCAAAATTTAAATAATTCGACCACGCAGCTGAACCGCTAACATGAGTTGAGCGAATTTCCAATATTAATTCGATATGTTTTAGGGTTTCAACCAACTATTTGGGAAATTTATCTATTCACAAAGGTGCTGAATAGCTGCCTATGTGTACGAAATATATTAGTAGAATTTGTTTGCTTCAACTCACGCGCTAATTCGTCCCACTCACAGCTAAAAAAACTCGCAGAGTTTGAAATCCGATCTTTGCGTCCACGAGTTATGGACTGCTTCGCTTTACTGGTAGCGTACAAACTCGGCCGACGGCCTCGTATCAGAAGATGCCACCTAAAATAACCCACGTGTAGGCTACCGGGTACTTTTAGTATTTTACGTTTTGGTAGAACCAAGCGAGCTATAAAGTCGTGTAAAAAAACAAAATGTGCAGAATATTATCCTACATTTATTTGTTTAGATAAAACTCTAAGCAAATTTTGTTATCGTACGAAAAATCTCAAAACATTGTTATTTCCGGCCAAAAAACGTGCTTCCGGTTGTTGGATTTTTTTTGGCAACGAACCTGCCTGAGTGACATAGACAACCTTCATGTGGACCAAATTGGACTTAAAATGCGGCCGTTAGAGTGCTAACACATAATGTACACATTTACTTCCGGTCAAAAAACGTGCTTCGGGTTTTGGGATTTTTTGCTAACGAACTTGTCCGAGCAATGTAGACAAGCAACGTGTGGACCAAATCAGACTTAATACACGGCCGTTAGAGTGCGAACAAATACATAGACTACAAATGTTACTTCCTGTCAAAAAACGTGCTTCGGGTTTTGGGATTTTTTTGCTAACGAACTTGTCCGAGCAATGTAGACAAGCAACGTGTGGACCAAATCAGACTTAATATACGGCCGTTAGAGTGCGAACAAATACATAGACTACAAATGTTACTTCCTGTCAAAAAACGTGCTTCTGGTTGTTGGATTTTTTTGCTACAGAACTCGTCCGAATGACATAGACAAGCAACGTGTATACCAAATTTGGATCAAATTGAACTTTAAATGCGGCCGTTAGAGTGTGAACACATATATAGATATGTTACTTCCATACTTCCGGTTGTTGGTTTTTTTTTAATGAATTCGTCCGAGCGACGTAGACAACCAGTGTACCAACCACATCTGGACCAAATCGTACTCATTTACTACCCCCGATCTTAGGTCTTAGGGAATGACAATATTACATCAGTACCTACTAACCATAACTTTATAAATTCAATAATTGATTGTTGTCTTCAGTCAAATCCAAATTACTATCAGCATTATCATAATAATATCTTGCCGTAATTGACTGACTGGTAGAGGCGGGAGTGACTGGTAAATTGTATAAACAAGAATTAATGAGTTGAGTAGAAGGAATTTGATTAGATTTAATGGCGTCTTGGGTTATTTTGATTACTTGCATGTGGTACTCCATTTTTTCAAAAGGCGGCAAATTTTTAACATGTGGTAGTAAGCTTTTAAAAAAGTTAAGGTTTTCATCGTCCTCTTCGTTCTTTTTTATTTTGTAAATACTGCAGTTTCTCTTTTTCTATTTGCAAAAGTGCATTGAATACATCAACTTTAGATTTTCGCTTTTGCCCCAAAGAAGTGTTATATTATGTAGAGTGAGATGCAATACTACTTACTGTTTCTTCTGGAGATGTAACACTATACTGTTCTGAAGGCTCACCCAGATTGTCTTCATTTGCATTTATCGTCTTCAGTCGAGTCTTCTAAGGTGGGTTCGGGAATCGTCTCACCAAAGTTTTCACTTGACTGTCTAGGGGTGAACTGATCCTTTAAAAAAAGGAGACTTTTATAGTATTTCCATTCCCCCATTTAGTCAGTAAAGTTCTGGGCAGCACCAGATTTCGGTTTTGGAATAGATGTTAAGGTCGTTCTAAACTTGTCACGTAAAGTTTTCCATTTTTTCGAAATGGAGTTGCTATTATATAAGGATAATATTTATGAATACGAAAAAAATACTAGCAACAAAACGAAAACGTAAAACCCGACATAACGTACCATGCAACTGACCAACTACCCATGAAGGGTCTGACGTCTGAAAATAACTTAACGATATTTTTTATGTGACAACCTAACCTAACTAACCAACGGCAGTGTTAAATTTTGCCGTTTGCAAGCATATTTTCAAAAAATCGAAAACAGTAGTAATTTTATCCCAATCCAAAAGTGTTCCACAGCTTTTTTTTAGAAAAAGGTTCAAAGAATTCATGTACGCAACTAAAAAATGTATTGATGTAAAATTTTAAAAGTTATAAGCTCAGGAAGCAAAAACGTTTTCAGTAACGGGACAAACAAATCAACTTAGGCCTATATAAAGAGCAGTTAAAATTTGTTGTATTTTTTTTTCAAAATATACAAAAGTCTTGTAATTTAGTCCTAAATATAATTGTATAAAAATATTTATCAATTTCATAAACGCTTTTCAGAAAACAAAAGATTTATGTTTCTACTACAAGACCGCTAACAAAAGCGTACATATAGGCTACTTTGAAATTAGAATTAGGAATGCTTACTTTATTTAAAAAAATTATTTTGATTATATCAAATTGTAGAGGAGGAATCATAGAATTGAACTGTATAGTTGAAATTTTAAAATACCTTCATTCTTTTAAGAGTATTTCACTTTGTTTCACAAAATTGTAATTTAATACAATTGTAATGCTTTGTAACCGATATTTGAGATTATTGAGAACTGACCAATTACAAGATCTCTCTATAAACCCGCCTACATCTTAAACTATTAATAAATACTCTTCCCAAGTAAATACCGACCAAAGTAATTCGTTATATTGCAAAAAATCAAGTACGTTTTGTCGCTAGTACGTTTTGCCGGGATATCAATATTTATGATTATATCTATAAATTTTTTTATTTCAGATATGTATCTACTGAACAGTCATTTAGAAGTTTGGTATTTTCCTTTCGTATGGGAGTTACAACTGTGTCAAAAATTGTTGCTGAAGTTGTAAAAGTTGTAAGGGAAGTACTTCAACCACTACATATGAAAATTCCGGATGAAAATTATTTCAAAAGAATAGCTGACGACTTCTATAATATTTGGAATTTTCCTAACTATATTGGCAGTATTGACGGGAAACATGTGAGAATAAATTTTCCTACACATTCCGGTTCTATGTTCCATAATTGCTTTTTTTAAATTTGATGCTAATTATAAGTTTACTAACATTGAGGTTGGTAATTACGGGAAGCAGAGTGACGGTGGCACATTTAGGTCTTCTGGTTTGTTTTTGCAGTTGTCAACCGAACAACTCAAAATTCCTAATGACCAGGCACTGCCAAATTCTGACATAACCATGCCTTGTGTTATGATTGGGGATGAAGCTTATCCACTGCTACCAAATTTTATGAAACCTTTTAGCAGAGACCACTTACAGGCTGATGAAGCATGTTTCAATTACAGACTATCAAGGGCAAGACGAACAGTTGAATGTGCATTTGGAATTATCTATTCAAAGTGGAGAGTATTGGGAACAGCAATTCAAACTTCTGTAGAATTTGCTGACGACACTGTTAAGTGCATTTGCTTAATGCATAATATAACAATAGACAGAGAGGGAATTCAACATGATCTACAAGAAGTACAACATATACCACTAATATCTGTATTAAATCGAAATTCCTCAGGCAGACCAGATAATAGAGCAAAAACAATCCGCAATCTATTTAAATTGTACTTTTGCAAAAATCCACTGTAATGTTGTAATATAAATAAACAAGATTTACTTACGTTTTGTGTTACATTGCTGTGCTACCTCAATCCATAGCTTATCTAACACAAATCTGTTGTGGTGGTTCTTGACCGTTTTGTCCCGTAAGGCAGGTCTCGTAAATATTACAGATATTAAATTATCCACATCCATCTTCGATCGACTCTCGACAAAAGCTGAGAAAAAGGACTGAACAATTATTATTGCTCCTATCGCTGGTCGGGACCCAAAAGCGCAGCTCCAAAGAAAACAGACCCATTGAAAAGTACGTCTGGATTATCTACGCTCTAATAGCATCGCTGCTTTTATCACTAGTCGCAGCTCCAACATAAACGTACCCTTACCATAAGGGTCACAGCAATAGCTCATTTTTCCTATGGAAATTTTGCTAATAAGCGTGCAAAAGTAACATGCTGTGCAGCAACTGATAAATGTGTTAATGACATGCAACTGTCTGATAGCACCTGCAAAAAGTTGTTGAATAGAAACAAAGAATACCCCATGGTGCCTACTGCATCTAAAACAAACTAGTAGGTGGTGGGAATTATTTAAATAATGTAATTACAATTTGTCACATGTGAGGGACAGTGGCCGCCTGAGGTTGTCGGTTATTAGGTCATATCTAACCCAGTAATGAGATCGTGTTTCAGATGGGATCTGAATGAGCCCCCTTGCATAATTTGGTTGCTAGCAGAAGTATGTGTCCTTAGATGAACTGCACATTCATACCTTTATGTTCCAGTAATATCATAACTCTATACTAGGTGCTTTAATTACTATCTTCAAAGTATTGTTTTGGAACAGTTTCATCGTTAATGTGCATGTCCCAAGTATATTCCCAGATGAGCAAAGCTTAGATAAGCATGCTATGAAGTAGTGACTTGTAAGTTAGAGTGGCAATTAATTCTCAATGCAAGATAACTTGTTTTATTGAGCAAATGGTACAGTTTTATGAGTCTAATTGTTGCTCTTTGAATGTATGGGGGCTGACCAAGTCAGTTTCTTGTACAGGATTACCCCTAGGTACATAATGTGGCATTCCCAGTGAATATTCTCGTTGATTAATATGAATGGCTTGCCTAAAGGAGTGTGTTTTTTGCCGGGAAAGTAGAAGTGCTTAGCTCTTAGGCACATTCACCTTGACACTCCAAGCTCGAAATCATAGCTTAATGACTCTGCTGATTTCGAGGTGCTATCTGCATATTTATATTACTGTTATATGCTGTTAAAATGCCTTTGATGTAGAAAGTTAATCTAACTGGAACAACAAGTAAACCCTGTGGGTCACCCGTTTTAAATGAAACGAAAATTAGAAGTTGTCTGGTCTACATCAGCTCTAAATTCAAGATCTGACAAATATGACCTAATCATCTATACCTAATACATCTAATATCTATACCAACCCATTTGAAATATTGTGTTGTCTAAGCTTCTCAATGAGACCACTATTCCATACTCTGTTGCATACTTTTTCAATCTCCAGGAATCGACAAGGATGAACGGTTCTGACTGAAACTTTTGATGGTGTGTTCAATTACTCTAAGTAAAGTAAGTTGCAAAGTTGTTAGAGTATTTTTACCTAAAGCCAAATTGATTAAAATTGTATAGGGTCGATGTTCATTGATACTTTTGAGTCAAGACTTTTTCATATTCAGAAAACTAATGAGTCTGTAGGTTTTAGGCTTTTGATTAACCTTCTTTTCTTGAAAAGGGCGTATATTTTAACCTCCTTCCAGGTTACAGACAAATATTATTTGCAGAGAATAGTGTTACATATACTTGTAAGGTACATAGTTATATTCCTGAAAAGTTTTTTAAGTGTCGTGTTTCCAATTGTGTTTGATCCAGGAGCTTTCCTGGCCTTAACTTTTGTTATCACTATTAAATTTTTCTGATGTTTGTTTTAAGTATTAGTTGAAGATAGGATGAGGAGAGTGTAGGTGAAATGTAGTGATTAAGTCTCTACTAGGTCAGTGAAGTCTGGATCTGAGGGCTATGAGAGTTGGGTTGTCCAGATCTCTCATCTGCCCATCAGGACTACTCGAGTGAAGAATACCACATGAAAGTGGTTCATGTGTGAAGTATTTAGAGGGACTGCAGTTTTGTTGTACCCTGAATTGCTTGTTGCCATTGAATAGAACATTTATTTTATCGCCTTTGTCCCTGTTAAGAAACTATCTCTACGCACAGTACGTAAGAAATTAAATCTGCAACATAACAGTTTTTTATTTGTTTGTTTTTCATATTTTGAAATGAGCCAATAAAAAAAACACCTATAAGTGCTGATTTCAGAAAAAGAGCTAAATTGAAATCAGAAGAGGAAAAGAAGTACAGTGGGACTCTGAAAAATTGGCAATTATGTCAAGATCAAAATGATAAAACCAAAACACATGATGACTCATAATCTTTAGACTGCAGTACTAGTACATTTAGCACCTCTGCCTCTCTTTCCGCATCCCACCACAGTCCGAGTCAGAAACAAGATGTTTTAAATATGAACCAGAACAACTGGAACTGTAAGGCACGGAAAGCCTGTCCACTAGCTTAGGTGAACAAAAACATCTTGAAAAAGGCATTGAATCTGAAACAATATTTGTTTTGATCCTGATCCAGCGAATTGTGTATTAAAAATAATAAATTACGTAATTATGTATCCGAAAATGGGTCCACTTGAAATAAAGTTGCAGATTTTTCAAATATAAAGCCACTGTAAGGAAACTGCTTAAGGTCTTTTAATATAAATAACTTTAGTAGGAAGTTGGCAACTGGGGAAAACAGAGCATGGTTGGTGTATTCTGAGACTACTGTACTAATTTTTGTAGCCCTTGATGTCTATTCATTTCAAAACTACAATCAGAATCATTTTTTGTAAAATCAGGATCTAGTGGTTGGAAAAACTTATTTCTGATGCTCAAAGAACATGAAACCTGGTTTCCCCCAAAACCAATACAATAACTTTAAAAAAAAAGGAGAGAAATTAGGTACATTGATTCCCAACTCACTGAAATGATTGAGAAAGAAACAAATTAGTGGATATTGTTATGAAAAGTGTTGTCATTGTGAAAAAAGGCTTTAGTTTCTTGTGGATTACAGTTTCAAGGATCGGAAGAGGTAGTTGGATTCAGTTCAAATGGAAACTACATGATTATGCTCAAAGTTTTGCTGAATTTCACCCTTTTTTTCGACCATATATGAAAATATGGAAATCCTGGAAAAGGACAAATTTATTATACCTCAACAACTTTATGTGATGAATTCATTGAACTGCTTGGGAAACGAGTACTGACCAATATTTTAGATAAAGCTAAAAGTTCTATTTCATTTGTCATGGATTCTACTCCAGATGTTTTTTTAGATCAATTATCATTTGTAATACAATATTTTATGTAAAATCAAGTGGAGAGCCTTTTGAGAGATATCTTAAGTTTTTGCCAAATGTAGGACACAAGGCTTGTGATGTGTTTATAACTTTTACTGAGACTGAGCAACTCTTCGGATTGGAAATACTTAAGTGTCGCAGGCAATCCTATGACAACACATGAAATATGTCTTTGATGAATTCTGGCCAATAGGCTAAAATTCTTGAAGTCAGTCTACTGGATTCTACATCATATGTTCCATGTACAGAAGTACTTAGACTATATGTGCCCACTCTCTAAACTTAGTTGGCTCTCACCACAGACTATAGAATTACTCAATTCTATAGTCTGTGCTCTCACTCAGTAGACTTATGCATCAAGCTATGCTATTCTTCACTCTGAGCTGTTTAACTTTTTTTAGCTTTACTCATCGATGAATGATATTGAATCAGTACAAGGACTCTCTACATTATCGACTAAAGTATGTTCTACTAGAATTAGAATTATAAATATTTAAAATTAGAAATGTTTTACTGTTGTTACGGTCAGTGAAGCACAAACAAAATTATAACACTATGATATGTGGTACAAACATAAGACTAACTAAACACAGATACACAGTACATAAAACAAACCACAGTACAGAACACAGTTCATACATAGGACTAAATAAAATACAATCGTTCATAAATTCTTCAATAATCTAAAAACATTTTTTTAGCTACAAACTCAATACTAACTTAAAATATTTAGTGGAAATTGCCTCAGAGTTGGCAGGAAGTCTATTAAACAACTTTACTCCCAAATATTTAAAACTAGATTGACTATTTAGCCAAACAAAATCACAACCAATTAAAATTTTGTTTCTTATTGGATAATAATTATTGTGCTTATCACAACCAAACTTGTATTCGTGTAGAGTAGAGAATATAAAATACTTTTTCTATTAAAATAGAGAGTATTTACTTTGTGTATTACAGTAGAAATTTAATTTTGAAAATATGTGCTACAGGAAAAATGTTGAGCTCCTTGAAGAGAGGCCAACACAAATCATGTTCTGATACCCCTTTAATGATTCTGATAGGTAGTTACAAGATGGTCTAAAGACTCTTTAGGAGCCTTGTAAAAAGATTGGTCTGCAATCATTAGAGCTCTCTAAACATTTTAAATAGACCCAGATCAAAAACTTAGTAAACAAGAAGAAGTTAGAGGACTAATCAGTAGATTAAAGCGCTTGGAAGCAGCAATAATGGCTCAATTATTATGGAGTACTATTCTTTTCCGTCTACATAAAATAAACAAATATGTACAGAATGTAAAAATTGATGTAATGGCCGTGATAGAAGTTGTGAAGTCACTTATAACGATGTTTGTAAAAATAAAACGTATGCACATGACAAATGAGATGCAAGAAGACCAGAAAACTTGAATCTGACAAGTCCCGAACTGGCAAAGTTTGTTTTTCTGGATGAGACAACTTCAGAGTAAATATATCCCTGCCCATTGACAAGGTTAGAGAAGAAATCAAGATGAGAATGATTGCCTATGAGGAATTTATAGAAAAATATTGGTCCATCATAAAACTGTGGAATCACAACTGATGACACCACAACTTGAAGCTGAGGCAAAAAAACTGGCTACAGTTTTTGAGAATGATTTGGAGTAATTGATTTTGTATCAACTTGTTCATCTCAAATAACACTTCCTAACAATTGAAAATTCCACTGTATATTTACAAATGGGTCCAAGAAAATTACCTACAAGAAATTTATTCAAATCTAGAAATCTTGCTAAGGATAGTTACATGAAAGTAACAAATGCATCAGGTGAGAGATAAATACATGAATACGGACAACCGAATCTTAATAAATTTAAATCCAAATTTAGTTAACATATACCTATAATGATAATGCTAATTCTTTTATCTATTATTAAAATTATTTGCTGCGTAATTTTACTTTTGACTTTGACTAGAAGAGTATAGTTTTTTTTTTAGCTTGTGACAGCAGTTTTACTATGTACGATTCTACTACCACAAGTTACATTAAGTTAGCTATAACTTTATTTTGTTTAATACTTTACAAATAATAAATGTTTTTATGTTTATTTGTGTAAATGGTTTTTAAAGGTGTTTGAACTTAGTTTTCTTTAATTTAAGATCATTTTCCTGTTTGAAAAGAATCAAACACTATCACAGGTCTATGTTGCAACAATAAAGGTTTAACTCTCTTGGTCTTATGTGCAATGAAGCTGGCATAACTAAATCCATAGTCTCCTACAGTACTATTGAGTCATTGTGAGTCAAGACAGAAGAAGGAATTTTAAAATTGTTTAGAAATTACAAGCAGCACTGTGTCTGTCTGCATATTTTCAACATAGATACTGAGCCAATGTTAATCAACGTGTATTTTTTACCACTGTACAACAGATTTTTATTGCCTGCTTTGCTAATGCTGATTGAACTATTTTAGTGAATGTAAGGACCGATGTGTTTATTGCACATATTTTTTAATAGTTCAAATTAGTTTTTAGTATTAACCTAAGACAATTTGTTATTCGAACAATTATTTGTTTCATTTTAAAATCAAATTATCAAGGTTTTGATTTTTAAAGAAGGTGATTAGTGGTAGTATACCCTTTTACATTTAGTTGTGGGGGGGGGTGTGGTTACCATAGGGTGCGTTCAAAAAGAAAGCTGGTTACAAGCTCTGGCCGGCGCTGACAAGTGCAAGAAAAAGTTTTCATTGTATCAAGTTTGTGCGTTCAGAGACATTGCGTGTTCCAACTTGAAAGCGCCTGCTACAAGCGTTGACCGGCAAGCACAAACTTTCGATACTTGTTTTCCGGCGCTGGTAGCAGTCAAGTCGCTGACAACTCACAGTGAACATGGATGTCGATGAATTGATTTCTCAAGTATTTAGAAGAGGGCCTATTTGGGACAAACGTCTCAAACAACACTCAAATAGACTTTACATAGATAAATAAATGTTGGAAAGAGATAGCCTTGGAAATGAACACTGAAAGTAAGCAAATTTATAACTCAAGATATGCCATAGGCATATATTTTTTTCAAAGTTTATAAATAACAATTTGTCTATAATGTTTTGATTCATTTATAATTGTACTTTCAATGTAATTTGTATATTACGTCATTTGTAATAATTAATAGCTTGTTGATTTCTTTAAACCTCTATCTGGCAAAGAGACCTTAGGAGCTCTTTAACAAGCATTTTATTAAATCGAAATTTGTGCATCTAAATTTTTTATCTTATAATGGTTTTTAAAAACTATTTGTGAAGAATTATTATATGGTAAATGATTATTAAAACAAATAGTTTCAAACAAATTAAAGACTTACCTCAAACAAATAACTAGCCATTCTTCCGGATGAATTGGTTGCTTAAGCCAGTTTCCCCAGGATTTGTTCAAAGTAGTTTAAATTTTCTTGATGATATAATTGAATGTGCTCAACTCCATTCTCATATAAGAAAAAAACCTTACGTTGTTCAATTTTAAATGAGGAAACAGATGGTGGTATTCACCAAATCTTATTCTTCTGCTGTTAATTTCATTTTTCAAGCAAAAGTAATTCTTTATCACTAGAGGAAGACATTCTCGGAATGAAAGTTGCAAGCTTTTGTTGTGAACATCCAAAACTATTCACAAGCGCTTGCAAACGCTGGGAGCAAC
>JAGFPH010000533.1:244006-254548 GCA_018207615.1 Philaenus spumarius
TCATTATATATGTATGTGTGGATGTATGGATGTAAAATAAGTAAATATAAATGGACCAGTGTAAGTCCTAATAATAAATGACTTTGCTAACCCAGCTGATGGTCAAATGGCCATGATGTACAGTGCTATGTAAATAACAATTTTGTATTTCCTATAGTTGATTATCAAATGTATGTATTTTTTATTTCTATTGCAGTATGTATGGATTACTTGTCAAAATAAAGTACTTTTTCTATTCTATTCTACATATTATAATTTTTATTTTATCATTATTAACTTTTTACTTTTTTACTTTCTCCCTTTATACCGTACCATAGTATATGGAGAAAGTATTGTATTCGTCAAAATTTTCGAGTTTGAGTTTTTGGTGGAAATATCCGTTTTGGGCCCCCCTGAACCTAAAAAAGTGGTTTTCGGAGTGATGTCTGTGTGTGTGTCTGTACGTGTGTCTGTGTGTCTTTGTGGATGTTATCAGACCTAGAACCTAAACCAGTCGTCCGATTTTGATGAAATTTGGTATGGAGGTACTAATCCACGGTATCTCCAGGCATTTTTTCATTTTTGTGAATTTTTTATTTTTAAGTGTAATTTTCCCATAAAAACCCTTAAAATAATGGAAAAATCTACTTTTCTCAAAAACAGCTCTAACGATTTTGATTAAAATTGTATAGTTTATTAGGGATCTAAAGTACTATAAACTGTAAAATTTTAACCAAAATCGTTCGAGCCGTTTTTAAGAAAAGTTGGTTTTTCCGTTATTTTATGGATTTTTATGGGATAACAACTTTAATACAAAATCACCTCTCCTACCCCACCCTACAAGTCACCGTGAATCTGTTTAATAATTTAAATATGTTTGTGAGAAAGTATTTGCCAGTTCCTGGTACCGTTTATTATTATTCATGTTTCTTATAGATAGTTAAGATAGATAGTTTATTACAATGTGTGACATCTTGAGATTTTGTAATTATTGTAAACAATTAAATACATTTAAAACTACAAAATATATAGTTTACAATGACATTTATAGTGTTTTTACTAACTACAGTCTGGAAAACACACTGGTGTCATTTGCAACCAAATGTGTACATATTTTTGTGTAGGGTTAAACCAAACACATTCCTAGTTTGAGGCTGCATTGAATTCATTGCATAAATTTATTTTTAATCTAATATAGCCTACAGTAAATTGTTTAACAAAAATGTTATGTTACTATACTGGCTATAGTTTTCAAGTTGCATACAAAACTAACTCTTGATTATTAATATCTCAAATATTAAATCGTAGTTATAGTTGCATTTATTTTACATTTATATTCAGACCTTGTTTATACTAATATTACAATCTATACTTCTATATCTATTCTATTATTATAAAGAGGTCAAATTTGTTTGGATGTAGGGGGTAATCTCTGGAACTGCTGAACCGATTGAAAACAATTTTTTACTGTTAAAAAGCTACACTATCCCTGAGTAACATAGGATAGAATTAATTAATTTTGGTTTTATTCTTGAAACAACCTATAAGACAACACATAATAATTAATTGCTGTACCTGTACTTCCTTTAATAAAAAGGTAGAGTGCTGAAATGTTGTAAATTTATTTATTTTGAGATACAATATAGAAAAAGTAAACCAGATTTGCATTTTGTAGCATGCTGCTAAGGGATGAAAATTTAATAACAACCCCTAAAACAATAAAAATTAATTGTTATACATTCCTTAAAGCTAGAAAACTGAAAATGTGTACATTTATTTCTTACAAGATACAAATAAAAAGTAAACCAGATTTTCATTATGTCGATTTCTGCCAAGGGGTACAAATGTGATAACAACCTCTAAAACAAAAAATATTATTTTTGTATTCTTTCTTTAAAGCTAGAGAGCTGAAATTTTGTACATTTATTTCTTACACGATGGAATTCTTACATAGAATGGATAGATAGATTCTTAGAGATTTGCATCATGCCACATGCTGCCAAGGGGTGAAAATGTAATAACTCCTACCCCTAAAACAAAAAATATAGATTCTGCTGAGAGCTGAAGTGTACTAATTATTAAAGGTTGAATAAAAAAAATTAAAAAACATGCAATTTAAATAACAGCCCTTACAATTAAAATAAATTGTTGTACTTCCCATGAAGCTAAAGAACTGTTGAATGACACCTTTGTTTCATAAGTGGTAAATAGAAACAATAAGACACAAGCATTTTGCTTACTAAAGTCTAAGGGGTGAAAATTGACAAAAATATCCATAAAACAATAAAAATTCATTCTTATACTTTTTTATGGTAGAGAGCTAACATGTGTATTACATTTATTTCTAAAATGGTACCGTACTAAGAAAACATAAACCAAACTCATTTTATTAATCTGTGACTAAGTTACTTGCGGTAAAAATGGGGTTACTACCCTATATAAAAATGATTTCTATTAATATCTATAAAGCTAAAATGCTGACATTAATTTGGTATATATTATTCTTAATTTATGTTGAAAAAGAAAACCCATTTGAATTTTGATTAGGAACTTGCATCTAATGCTAAAGTGAGGCAATTACACCAATACTTGATTTACTTGAAGGCGAATTACATAGGTGCAATGAAGGGGGACTGTCAGGGACTGTAAGTAAGCGCTTCGAAACATGAATTTCAATCAGTGCGTTCGTTATTTTAGTTTTCAAACTGACGGAAACCGCGATTTTTAACGCTTTGGCCTACCGTTGCACAGTTGATCATGGATGTAAACATTGACTGATAAGAAAATATTGTTCGATTTGGACGAAACTCACTACGTCGTTGATTTTTTGGCCAGATAACTCAGATCTAATGTCAACACAATTATTGTACCCGATATTCATGTCATTCACTTTACATATTTTATGGGCGAAGGCACGGGTATCTGCTAGTTTCAAATAAAGTTATAGAGGACAAGAATTGGTTGGGTCGTTGTTCGTTGGTGCTGTGCTCCCAATATAGAACCTATATTAATACGCCTCTGATTGATAAAATCTTGTAAAGCCTTCAGTAACACCCAAAATTATCCAAAACAACATTTGAAACCGTATGAACTCTTATTTAATAGAATACTGTAAATAAAAATATGTATTGCACCATTATGAACTATAATAATATATATTTGTGTTGGTATTATTATTCTCGTGATACAAAACAGATGATCTAATATAACAAATATTTATCAGTATATTTGATTATGTATTTTATGTAACCTCTTTAATATAATAATGTTTCTTCACATTATGGTAAATATGTTTTATACTACTGTACCTATCAAATAAACAAACAAAAGTATTTTCATCACGTGACATAGACTTTATGACATTATACCGTACTCGAATTACGGTACATGTTGTTGATGTTGTTATACATATAGCAGTGAATTAAATACATCATGGCGATGGCTAGTATTTCGAATGATGTGGTTGGTATTTACAATATTTTTTGTTAATGGTCTTAATTGTGCATTTGTTTATATATATTAAATTTTGTTCAGATTAAACTTTATACTTATTACCGCATTACTTACAGGGTGCTGAAGGGCTTATTGCTGGCTCATCACTCTTATCACGATCAGCAGAAGAATATGAAAATGATGTGAGTATTCATACATTTTAAGTTATTTAACACATTTATTTTAATAAAGCTACTAATATGTTACATTTTTGTATTAAGTGATATGTATGTAGATATCCTTTATAATCATAAATCATGGAATTTTGTATAGGCTTAAATATTTGTGCGAAAATTATTTTTAAGAGGTTAGGATAACCTATTTCCAAATGTTGGGTTATGTGCAATTCGTCTCGCCATATTGCGGAAAAGGTTCCCCCATGAGCAAGATAGTGTTTGGAGATTCTGGAATCGGCGCAACTTTACTATTCGACTCTAGAGCTAACAGAAATGCAAAAATAATTTTAAAAAATACCTAAAAGGTTCTAACCTATTTAGTCACAGTATGTTTACCTGTATTCAACATTTAACAGTAGAATGTAAAACAACGTCGTTGTCTGCAAAAATATTAGGCTAGAGTCGAATAGTCAAGTTACGCCCTGGAATCAAATGCTCTGTGATTCCGATTATTAAAATACTCTGAATGTTACGGTTATTTCAGAAGGCATCCGAATAATAACATGTTCGGAATCATCCTGTTAGCTGTTATGGAAGCGAAAATCGTGTTTATCCAAAACGGTCCACAATTCTATTTAATTTATAGAATTGATTAAAATTTTGTTTTCGGAAAATTATATAATTTTCAAATTTTATCCGTTGAAGATACAGTAGAACCTCGTTTATCAGGAATAAAGGGGGCGGCGGTGTTCCGGATAATTAATTTTTCCAGTTTCCAATGCTACCTTATATAATTTGGATTCCGAATACAATTAAACTACAGTACAAAGAAATAAATGTACTTAATAATCAAACTACTGTATAATAATCAGATATTACAGACTAAAAATTTCAGTACTGTACATACAACAGCTTATAGGCCTACGCTTTTGAAATTGTCAGTGAAAGAAACTAAAAAATTTTATTTACGCACAAATTTACACTTTAACCCTAGAACTGGCATCGTTAAAGCTAAAATTGAAAAGCCCGTTTATAGCGTTTTGTAGAAGAAACTTCAAAGAATTCAAATATGCCACTAAAAATTAATTTCTTTTGAAATTGTAAAAGTTATTAGCTCAAGAAACAAAAAATGTTAGTAACGAAACGAAAAAGTTCAACTTTAGTCCTACATAACAAATAGTAAAAATTTTTTTGTATTTTTTCGTAAGCGTAAAAAAGTTTCGTAATTTAGTTCTAAATAGAACTGTATAAAAACATTTATCAATTTCAAATTTCTTATTTTGAAAAACACAGTTTTTATGTTCCAAATACATGACGCTAACAAAACTAGGCCTAGATTGAAACTTAATTTACTAATATATGCTTTGCCCAAAAAAGAAATATTATTATAACAAAGTGTAGAAGATAAATCAAAGAAAAGAACGGTACCTATACGGTACTTGTCTTTCCTTAGTTCACAAAATTGTTCGAGTTATCTTTATTTGAATAAAAAAATGACATCAATCTAATGAATCGTCGCCGGTCGATATACTACGGGCAAGAAGGGCCATTTGAATACCGTGGGAACCCATGCGCCAGACGATCTCACTAGAATGTCCTAATTATGTACTTTTCATTGCCGTCTAGACAAACAAAAAACTGGTTATTTCTAGTTCAATTCCAAGCGTTAGAAAGGTCAATCTTTTCTCTACAAAATGGTGTAAAGCATTCTGTCAAAACATGTGATATAGGGTAGTAAGCGTTATATCGGTTGACAAATGGGCTGTTTCATTGGTTGAAAAACTGTCCAATCGCAAGGGTTTACAGAAATCTTTTGAATAAATGCTGTAAAATAGTGACATCTGATTGGAAGGCACCATTAGAAAGATAAAATCTTGACGAATCCAATGATAGCTTTACAATCTCGATATAAATACTTCAGTAGGTGGGCTTGAACATTGAAGAAGTGGGAAATAACAGTACAATTGTATGCAGATTCGCGCGCGGAAATAGCTGTAGCCCGATATGCATATTTTAAAACGATGATTACGTATGTAAATATACATTTTACGAAAAAGATGTAAATACAAAAATTAAAGTTGAATTCATTTCCTTTCCAATGGTGCCAGTTTTATTGCGATTGGATGATTTTAAGTGGATTAAATTACCGATTATGCAAATATATGCAAATTCTCGCTAAGGTTCAAGCGGGTTACATTTGCGAACGAGAGACTACAGTCTGCCACTTTGAGGGTTAAACCACTCTATCTACAGTAGGCCTAAATGAAAACACTAACAATAAATTGCTAATAAGACACTAAATAAAGATTAATTTGCAAAACTCAAAACAACACTGCCGCGATACGCATCAAACTAAAGCTGTAAAGATCGGAAATGTAAAATATTAAGGGGTTTGGCTTTGGGCGGGAGGTGGAGGGTAGACAGACGAACTGGCAGACAGTGAATAGTGAAAGTGGCATGGCGTGTGACTCATCCTAGTAACAGTGCCTCCATCCCGTACTATGCGACTTTTCTCATACTAGTGTTAATTGATTTAGAGATGTTTTTTATTTTTTTTTTGCGGTTAACCTAGGTTCCGGTTAAGTAAACCCCGGATAATCGGGGTTTTACTGAATGTACTTTATTCATTTTGTTTAACCCTTTTTAGTTATTCGTTATTTTAATTAGTTTTATAAGCACAGAGTATTAGAATTATATAGAGCTGCTATTCAGTTAGAGACCAATATACGGCAGTGAAGCCACTTTTCATCAGACTCGGCGGCCATGATGAGTGATAGAAATCGAAATCAGTGGTCCGGGAGAGCTCATTTTTAAAAGACGGCGCTTTACTTACACGATGATTTGAACAACTAAACGTTGATGAAATCTTATGAAACTTTGCACATTGTTAGTAAAGAAGTTACTGGTGCTAACAAAGTCAGAGTTATAATTTTTCCATTTCTAGTATTTATGTAATTTGAACAAATTTAGACATTTTAAAACTTGACATAAAATTAAAAATCTACTACTTTACGTTCTGTTTGGTCAGAGAGCTACAACCTGTGACAAAGTTGTAACCAGTTAAACAAGGTTTATAGAACTTTTTGTTTGTTTTCGATACGACCTATACTTTAGCCAGAAACGATAGGTAAGAGTTAAAAAATTTTGCGGCCGGCTCGCACTCAATGCGCTTATGGGCGGTATCCACAGTCCACGCTCTGTGGCTGTATCATGTTAACTTGTTTGTAAACTGCATACCATTTTTTAAATTTAAAGTTTAGTTTATTAAATAAATATATACTTTTAGTTCAAGTACACTAGTTAGTAATAATTTAGAACATGATTTGTAAACATAAGTACCCTAAAGTTGAAACATATTTGAGTCGAAATGATAAAAGATATCGATTTCGTATGCAATAGATCTATAAATAATAATGTCATTATTTTAAATCTGAGAATACTGTGTATAACATCTATAGGCCTATAAATAAAAATGTAAATGTGCGTTTTGTTCGAAATCGATAATCTCCGAAATTTCTTCACCGATTGCTTTGAAATTTTGACACAAACTTTCATTTCAATACAAGCGTGTTTTTATGTACATACTTGAACATAAAAACAACAAAAAATATACTCAATATTTAACAATAATGTAAGCGCCATTACGTATGTTTATTGACTATAATAATAACAGTAGTCAGCTGTTTCCTATAAAGAGGTAAAATTTGTTTGTTTGTATGTAGGGGGTAATCTCTGGAACTACTGAACCGATTGAAAAAATAGTTTTACTTATAAAAAGCTACACTACCCCTGAGTAACATAAGCTTGAATTCATATTGATAAAAACATTTTTTATTTAAATATTTGTAAATTTAGTTGGTACAAATTTACAGGATAAAGTTGGACGTTAAACCCATAGCGTCTAACAGCTGTATTACGAATAAATAAGCAACAGAAAAAACAACAATTGAAAGATGAAACTTATATCATTCAAAGATGTACACAAAAACATAAATTATGTGTGTATATTGCCGTTAAGGCAGGTAAAATAAATTAAACATAATTTTAGGTTAGGCCTAGACTGATGAACCAACTTCTTGAATGTATTTACATTCATTACCATACCAACCGATTGAATAAAATAACAGATAAAACTGTTGATTCGGATGTCCAGCTTAGTACAAAATAATATTTTAAGTTAGGCCTAGACTGAACCAACACATGTTTCAACACACGCGAACCAATAAAAACTTGCGTTAAGGAATTTAGAATAAAGAAAAAACTTATGTTTCATCCAAATTAAAAATAAATAAATAAGACATATTATAATTTAATAGTTGGCCTTTTTATTGATAATATACAATAAAATTGATAGTGAGTAACCAATATTAATAGCTGATTTAAAAATGTGAAACAATTATTTGTATTTCTAACTTTTCGGTTAGGTTTTTGATTAAGTTACTGGTTACTTACTGGTTCGTTTAACCTTTATTATAACTGCTGTTATAAAATATACGAAATAATTTAATTTGAACATTTAACATTATTTACCATCTTAGTTTTGAGGTTATTATTAATACTACACCTTTATTATAAATAAAACATAAGAAATGTTTTTAGAAGGTTCCACCGGGGGTTGGTGTGCGGAGCACGCAGGGGTCTCCCCTAGTTATTAATATAGCTAACAGATAACAGAAATTATTTTATTATTCGAGTTAATTTGATTCTGTTATCTAGGCCAACTTTTTATGATAAAAGAGTGTTTTTAAACAGTATCCGATTTAAACACAGAGCATTAGAATTAAACACTGTTTAATTCTAATGCTCTGTGGATTTAAAACACTAATTTATTAAACCATAATAGGTCTATTACTATAACATGAACATGTTTGATTACATACAAAGGCCTAATACGGTGGGCGTGGGGCTAGGTGGTGGCGCTCTGTACAGTATAGTTTTCCCTCTAGCTTTGTATACATACAGACATACATACATACAGACATACATACATACAGACATACAGACATTTTGTAAAAACCACTTTTTTTGGACTCAGGGGGTCCCAAAACGGATATTTCCACAAAAATCTCAACATCGATTTTTTTTGCGATCACTATACTTTCTCTATACTATAGTATAGTGAGAAAGTAAAAAGTAATGCTGGTCGAGTTTTATCACAACAGTGGGTGTTTGGTGGATTGTGCCACGAGACTGGAGACTGTTTGTATTTTAGTTAAAATCCTAAACAGGAGTGCTGCTACGCTTTTGGCGCAAATAGCAAAGAATATTGAACCAGATACCACAATAATATCTGATTGTTGGAAGGGGTATAGCTCTCATGAACTTCATATTGCGGGGTACAAACATTTTACCGTAAATCACAAATATAATTTTGTAGATCCGGACACTGGGGCAAATGCCCAACGAGTCGAGCGAATGTGGGGGTCGACTAATGGTAGAATAAAAAACAAAGGGGAACAGCATGTCATCACTTGGACTCGTATTTAGCAGAGTACATATGTGGCGTTCAATCTCAGGACAGTTATTCACCATCAGGAGGAACATAAGAAAGCCGGTTTACAAAATCCCAAAACCCTCCAAACCCCTCTCCTACCACCCCAACTCAAAAATGTGATCCATCAAATTAAAAACCATGAATTTCTGCGGTAAGAAAATAGACATCGGCAAATGCATTCATTTGCTACACTCAAAAATGTTATTTTAATACAGTACAGAAAACTAACATTTATTTATTAATACTATATATTCTTACAAGTAGCCCAGTGAAATAAGACCTGGTGGTGGAAATAAATGTTGGAAAGCTGGAAATCGTTTTGATCGCTTTATTTAACATGAAATGACCAGTCTTATTTAACTGGCCGTAAAGTTGTAATCCATAAAAACAATGTTGAATTAAACTATACATCTTCTGAGCATAAAAAACATTTATCTGAACATCACGATATTTGTATTGTTATCTGCTCACTAATGACAAAGGGCTAGATTTCTAGACCACTCTTAGAAGAAACCATTAAACAGAAAAGAGTGTGCAACGTATTTCATGCAGAAAAATAACTTCTCATATTTTGAATCAGTTATGTACATTAATTATTGACAAAAGATGTATGTTTTATAAAAACCTTTAACAGAATGAAATACTATACTAGCCTATGTAGTCTGCATACTATTACTCTCTAAGAAAAAATTTGATGCTGCCATCTTCGTTTTAGTTCTATGGTATTTACAACTTCTTTGAATGATGAAAAAATATATAATATGATTTAAACTTCTTTTATTTATAATCTTCTCTTTTATGTTAACAACCTCGTGTCTTTTTTCACGAAAGCTAACTGACAGTGTTTAACATTGTCAAAAGATATCTGCTTTATAAAAACCTTTAATAGAATGAAATACTATGCTAGCCTATGTACAGGGCCGGTGCAAGGGGATTTTCCTGAACATGCGAGTCATTTTTGGCGCCCCCCTCTATACACATTAACCCCTCCCCCCGCCCCTATATATGTATATGTATTTATGTATGTCCTTATTGCAATAAAAAATGGTTACATTATCAAATGTATAAAAATTGAAATTATTTAATTTTATAAAATCAAATTAAAATATAACATCTAGCAACACTTTTAAAAATAAAAGTATATATATAATATTTTCTATACATATACAGTGTATTATGTACATATACAAGCTGGCCCGATCCGGCTTTGCACGGATAGAAAAATCAAAGTTAAACGTACATTAACAAAAAATATATATTACATCAATAAATATAAATTACACTATGTATTTCTTATAAGGATTTTTAGTAACTTCGATCCCCCCAAACCTCCCCTAAAATTTCGAATTTTTTTAAACCTTTCTTAGCGTGCATCTAGGGCCCTAGAGGAAGCTACATACCAAATTTCATTCCAATCCGTTCAGTAGTTTTAGAAAAATCGTGATTTAGTAACTTTGACCC
>JAGFPH010000533.1:254648-278477 GCA_018207615.1 Philaenus spumarius
CCCCCCCCCCCCCCCCCCCCCCCCCCCTATTATTTCAAATTCTTTCTTAGCAAGCACCTAGGGCCCTAGAGGGAGCTACATACCAAATATAATTCCAATCCGTTCAGTAGTTTTAGAGAAATCGTTATGTAGTAACTTTGAACCCCCCAAACCCCCCTAAAATTTTGAATTTTTTGAAACCCTTTCTTAGCGAGCGCCTATGGCCCTAGAGGAAGCTACATAACAAATTTCATTCCAATCTGTTCGATAATTTTGGAAAAATCGTGATTTAGTAATTTTTACCACCCAAACCCCCCTAAAATTTCCTAAAATTCCCTAAAAAATTTTGGATTTTTTAAAACCCTTTCTTAGCGAGCGCCTATGGCAATAGAGGAAGCTACATAACAAATTTCATTCCAATCTGTTCGATAATTTTGGAAAAATCGTGATTTAGTAATTTTTACCCCCCAAACCCCCCTAAAATTTCCAATTTTTTAAAACCCTTTCTTAGCGAGCGCCTATGGTCCTAGAGGAAGCTACATACCAAATTTCATTCCAATCTGTTCGGTAATTTTGAAGAAATAGTGATTTAATAACTTTGATCCCCCCAAAACCCCCCTAAAATTTCGAATTTTTTCAAACCCTTTCTTAGTGAGCACCTATGGCCCTAGAGGAAGCTACATACCAAATTTCATTCCAATCCGTTCGGTAGTTTTTGAGAAATCGTGATGAGTGAGTCAGTGAGTTAGTGAGTGGTATTTCGCTTTTATATATACAGAGTGTCCCCGAACTCTCTGGACCCCTTTTGTGGATATGTTCCTGGGATCCAGACAAACATATTTCACAATATAAACATGGGTCTACGGTGTTTATTTTTTCGTCTGTCTGTCTTTGTGTGTTTTTTACAAAATACTTAATATTTTTAGAAGTAAAAAAGATATTGAGCTCAAACTTTGTATACCTATTTGTTGCGTAACCTTTTATCACTGTACGAAAAATAAAACATTATTTTAAAAATTTTCAAAATGGCGGCCGTTTATAATTTTTAATATCAAATATCTCAAAAACCGCTAACTTTACAAAAAATTTACAAGAGACAAAAAAGTTTACTTTTTTAATGCCAAACACAATGGTTTTTATTATTTTGCCTGTAGCTCAAAGGAAAACAGAGATATTGTAAAAAAAAAGGAAAAGTGTATTTCTTGGTAGTTGTCAACAATACCCAGAATTACTCTAGAAACAAAATATTTTAAAGTTATTATGAGCTAAACTATAATAAATTATTTGCATAATGTTTCGAGCACTTTCTGAGCTGATTCCACTAGCAAAAAATAATAAAAATGTTCATATAAGTTATTCATAGGTCTGGAAATGCTTTGTTAGAGAGAGCTGGCAAAAGATTTCACCCGTGTTTCAGATTTCTCACAGATCTCAAATCTTTAAAAATAAATTACTGAATTATAAAATATCCACCTTTTAAGTACAAATTTAACTGTAGCTTAATTAAGAAAGTCGAATGAGAAATAACAACAATGTGACCATGTTAACAAATAAAAGTATTATCTGTTTATTAAGACCGAATTTTGCGTTTAGGGTCAAATATCGCAACAATTACTGCAGTTACAGAACTGGGACCTATTTTATTAAATTTATCTGCTCATTTTACGTAAATTAAATTAAATGTTACACCTTAATTGACGCCCGACATATTTCAATATTGATTCATTTCTGTGAGTAATCTGAAAAACGGGTGAAATCTTTCGTCAGCTCTCTCTAACGAAGCATTTCCAGACCTATGAATAACTAATATGAACATGTTTATTATTTTTTGTTAGTGGAATCAGCTCAGAAAGTGCTCGAAACATTATGCAAATAACTTATTAGTTTAGCTCATTATAACTTTAAAATATTTTGTTTTGTTGACAACTACCAAGAAATACATTTTTAATTTTTTTTCAATATCTCTGTTATTCTTTGAGCTACAGGCAAAATAAAAAAACCATTGTGTTTGCCACTAAAAAAGTAAACTTTTTTGTTTTTTGTAAATTGTTTGTAAAGTTAGCGTTTTTTTTAGATATTTGATATTAAAAATTATAAACGGCCGCCATTTTGAAAGTATTTAAAATATTGTTCTAATTTTTCGTACAGTGATAAAAGGTTATGCAAAAAATAGGTATACAAAGTTTGAGCCTTTTTGACCTTAAATAAATGTATGATAAAATGGAAAGTTAAGTAGGTGGAAGTGGAATACTGAAAACACCAAATTAATCATATTACAATATTTATTTTACATAATTTTAACTTTTTAACATCAAAAGGTAACATTGTAAGATTAACATTACAATATCACAAGTCAATTTTTTAACATCATGACAACGTGGTAAAGGTAAAGGGGTTAGGTACAATTAATTGTCAATAAGATAAGGTAACATCGGTAATTCGATAACACTGTAAGATTGAGGTTAATGTTAAGTTTTTACATTAATATCACACACACATACAAGAAAGAAGTTAGTATAAAATGTACGACAGTCTCGTCTTTAGGGGGGCAAATTTTTACTGAAACCAATGGGCGCAGATTTCGAAAGGATGGCGCTCTATACAATACTAGTTGTACCTGTACTTGATCTTGTCTATCCATAAAGAGGCGCCAAAAAGAAATAGGGCGTTTCCGCGTTTCTTTTAATTCCCGAAAAGGGCGGTCGCGTCTTTAAGAGAGCGAATTTTTCACTGAAACCAAAGGGCGCCGATTTCGAAAAGGTGGCGCCCTAAACTAGTGTATGTGGTCTTTTGTGTCCGTAAAGAGGCACTAAAAAGAAATATGGCATTTCTTTTAGTTCCCGAAAAGGGCGGTCGGGACGGTCGCGTCTTTAGGAGGGACGAATGAATTTTTCACTGAAACTAAAGGGCGCCGACTCTGAAAGGATGGTGCCCTATAGCAGTGTAGGTTGTCTGTCCCTATAAAAGTGCTAAACAGAAATAGGGAGTTTCTTTTAAAACCCGAAAAGGACGGCCACGTCTTTAGGCAAACATTTTTTGGTGCAACAAAAATTTTTTCGGAAAATTTTGAAGACGCCTTGGACTTGAACTTTTTGCTGGCCCGTCGGCGCCCCCTCCCTGGCGGCGCCCCATGCGTCCGCATGTTCCGCATGGTCCTTGCGCCGGCCCTGCCTATGTAGTCCGCATACTATTACTCTCTAAGAAAAATTTTTATGCTAGCCATCTTCGTTTTAGTTCTATGGTATTTACAACTTCTTTGAATGATAAAAAAAAATATAATATGATTTAAACTTCTTTTATTTATAATCTTCTCTTTTATGTTGACAACCTCGTGTCTTTTTTTCACGAAAGCTAACTGACAGTGTTGTCAGATCTATCAACATGAATTACAAAAGCTAATTGCCAGATCTATCAACAATAATCATAAAATCTAACTGACTGAGTTGCAAAATACACCGCCATCACACGCATCCCATGGCTAAATCATATTCTATAATTCCTTTATTATTCTTTGTTACACTATATGATAATATTTTACAATATACTATTGATGTTTTTACATACTATTTTGTGTGTTAATTTTTGGAGGCTTTCTCACAAATAAATCATATTCTTCGATAACATATTTTAAGAATAATCTTGTTATTTGTAAGGCACTCGTGATCTCAAATTGTCAAAAACTCATTCACGTACTGATTTACTATAAATTTCATATAGTTATTTTATACTGATAGCCTAGCCGGTTTATTATGAGTCTAAATTAGTTGTAATTTCACTCAGAGTATGGTCTGCACATGTTATTAGGATTCTATTTATTTGTAAAAGAAAAATTAATTGTCTTATCTTATTGCTCTATATATAAAGATAACTGTCCGACATAGTGACCTCTGTATTCAGTAATTTTTTTTTAGTTAATCCATTTTGTAATACATCTGCAAGATTGTGTTACTTTATAACCATTCTACAAGTTTTAAACCTGACAAAAATGTTCAATTTAATATTCAATTTCTAAATACTATATTAAGCACTAGCTGCCATTCCTGGCTTTGTCCGTTTTAAAAATAAGGAATGCTTTCCAAGCTTTATAAATCATTACTTTGTTGAACATCCTTTTAATCTGCATTTTTTACCAAAACTATTTTATATGTATGTTCAATTTCTATAATTTCCTTAATTAACATAATTAGATTGCCCATTCTGAGATCAATAGACCTTGCCATTCAAGAAACAATTCTTAAGAGTATGCAATACCAGGATGAAACAGTCCTTTTCAATATTTATCTTATCCACCATCAAATTTTGAAGATAATCTTTGTAATTTGCAGGAAATCGTTCATGAACATCTAAATTATCATTCGTAGGTGACAACAAATTTTAATTATCAGTTTTTATTAGAGTTGTTGCTTATAAAACAAGACGAAAAACATGATTTTCGGTGTAGACTCTTAAAACAGTAAAACAGGGGCGAATTTTGTTATCTACTAATTATACTTTAGAGCTTTCTGAAAATTTAAATGTCGTGTGCTTATGAAATCGAAAATAAGAACGCTATTAGTAAAAATGTATTCAAACGATATTCTAGGCACGCTCGAGCGCCTTACTAATGCAATATCCTAGGCCAGCCTTCTCAAGGTTTACTCCACTCACTAAATTTAATGCTTTTACTCGATTGGTATTGCACACCCTTATCGCATCATTGAAAGTTGAACTTGAATTAGATATGTATTTAATTCTTTACCCACAAAAAAGAACTCCATTATGAATGTATAGTACAACAAAATTAACTTCAGGCAAGTCATCGCGCAGCTTGATGAAATGTGGTGTGTTGGTGTGTTATGTGCCCCATGCAGTAATACTTACCACTAATCTTGCCTGTAGACTTCACAAACTTGTCATATTGCTCAAAGTTACCTTTGTTGTAATATACAACCTGCAATACAAAATAAATAGATATGTTCTTTTACAGAAATTTTCACTGTGTTAACATTCTGTCATTCACTATATTGGACTAAAGGTTTAAACGGCATAAGTCCTAAAAGCCACGCACTGATTTTTCACAAAACTTTTTCCAGATTTTGCTTAATACATATCAGTAAAAGGTTTATCAAAACCGCATTCATAGTTAAATCTTAAACAAATTTTTCATTTCTATAATATATATTGAAACTTCTTCAAAAGTAAATTTCATGATGACATTGACTACAATAACACTTCATTGATCTGTTTTTATTATTTTTACAGCCTTCTATTGAAGCAATGTGGGCGATCAAAGCATACGAACATGCAGAAATATATTTCAATGTAAGTTGTTAGAAACACTATCATAATATTTTTTGTATGAATTAACTAAATAATTTTAACCTTATAAATTTGAGATTTCTTCTTTTTTTTTTATTTGATATATAACTTACAAAATTATTTTCAGTTTACTTTTTTAGTACAGCCTATGTAAATTTTCTTAAGCAAATTATTTTGAATATTAAAGGTTAATTTTGTTGTTTTTAGATTCTTTGTTCCGTAGATCCTCGTATCCTGAGATTAACACCCCATGATGATTCTATTTATAAAGCATTTAGAGAAGAATACCCTGACATGGACGTCAAGTTGATTATTGAAGATCAAATTAAAAGTCCTGAAGGGAAGGAGGTGAGTACCATTTCCAATAAACCTGATTGAAGTACTAGAAGTTATATTATTATTATTTCATTCATATGGTAGGAAATCAGTGTTATTATTTAAAAACTACTTTTAAACATTTTTAGAAATAAAGTCAAAAACATCATAGTACCTCGTCACAAAGCGGAATTGAAAGTTACCTCGTCTACAAAGCGGAATTGAAGGTAGATTTAATTTCTGACTTAGTACAAACCGGTACGTAATCCGTGAGACAGCAGCATCTATCGGTTCCATTATTAATTAGCAAGAAAAATAACAGGTGAATTAACTATATTTCTAGCATCATCATTGTGCATCATGATTTGTGTTTCAGTTATGGGTGGATCCAGAGTGGGCTGTGGGGCTGCAGCCCTCTCCTTTGGGTTATTATATTTTTGTTTTGTTTAACCCTCTACGTGTCAAACTGCTCAATTAAGTTGTCTCAGACAATACAACTTGTATAGAATATTTCACCCACTATATTATCCAATCTCGATAAAACAAAAAACCTTGTATTCCGTTGGATTCGTCAAGGTTTGAACTTTCTACCACTGCCTTCCAATCTTTCCTCTCTCTTAGATATGATTTTTTTCTGTAAACCCTTGCAATTGGACAGTTTTCAACCAATGAGAAAGCAAATCGATGTATCTATTACAAATCCATATATTTTTATAGTGATTTTTATATTGATTTGAAGAGCAAGTTCTATATTTTTGATTAACCCTTAGCACGCTGAATAAAATTTGCCGCAACGCTGAAATAACTTTAAATTTTTTTAGTATTTTCTTCAAAGTTAATTTTTGTTTTTGTTTTGTATGTGAAAATGTAATTTAAAAAATATATCATCATTGGGTTTTGTTTACATTTAAAAAATTTTATTGTGTAATACATAATAGTAAAAAATTGCAAAAAAACAAATTTTAGTTTTAAAATTTTTTTAAATTGGAGCAGAAGCATTATGAAATAACACATCAAAATTACAAGGTAATGTTAAAAATACAAAAAACAACATATTATTGGACAGTTAATATGTTGAAGAGGTGCGATAAATCTCTAAACACTTATCAGGGTCAATATGCATTTATTGCACCCAGAACAAAAGTTTTGAAATCTGAGTCATCAGGATTTTCCATTTTATTCAATAAAGTAAAAGATATTTACACCAAGACGATTCTCACAACAAAAAATATTCACTCAAATACTGATAATATTCTACACATACAACAAATAAAAAGTTAACAAAAAAATATTTACAACCTAAAATAAAAACTACGAAAGATCTATAAAAACAATACTTCTTCAAAACAATGCTCAAATGCAAACACGGAGGGCATCGCCCATCAGACTAGTGAGACTGCGAGTATAGTCGTTATCCTCTCTGTAGAAGCTATAAAGTTGCGAGCGCCGTCGGGCAATTCCAGATAAAAAAGCGTCCCCTCTACTGCCTTGAGGTGTAGAACATTCAGAAAAACATCTTTCTCTTCGTGAATAGACAGCAGACATGCCTCTGCATTCTACCGGAACTTTAGTGAACTACTTAATTACTAGAGGCTAAAATATATTTGTGTGACTTTAAACGTATGTGGAAAGGGTTAATATAAGGAAAACCTGATTTAGTGTTCCGAGGTTTTTCGGGTATTTCCTTGAAATATGTACTTTTTTCAAATGAGCTATGTATTTAACTTTTTTAGTTTTTACTTCATTTTTACTTTTTACAAAACAAAGTGAGCTATGTATTTTAGTTTTATTTTTAGTTATCTTGCAGGCCTACAAAGTGAAATAAAGTAAGATTCAAATGTAAGCAGGTTTGAATAAAATCCAAGGTTTTTATGTCAGTTCGTAGAATACTTAAATTTCCTATAAAGTAATACTTTAGATGCACTTGAAATAGTCTAAAAAGACGTTTTCAAGCACTGTATGTGAAACAATTATTCTATACCCCCTGGTATAGGAGACAGCCCCCCCCCTTGAAAACTGACTGGGTCCAACCATAGTTTCAGATGTATAGTCTAATTTTTGTTTTTTAAAACAATTTCAGTAGGATTTTTAGAAGTTTTTTAGTATTGTGAATTCAATAAATCTTAAGAATAATAAATTATGTACACATTACACAAAACTTGTACTATATTAGCGTACCTATTGCATTTATAATAATGACCTAACATTTTGGTGTAAACAATTTTATATGGTGTAAAATGGTGAGCAATTAATATACGACCATGTAGGATGGTATGTAAGATGATATGATTTTAAGTGCATTCACCTTGTAAGATAATTTAAGTATTAAAGGTTTTAATTTGGGGGCTCCACCAGATTTGATTTTCGAATCGATATTTGTTTGGCATGAGAGGTGATTTATTAAAATACTTGGTTGAAATAACTTCAGAGGCGTGGGAGTTTGAATAGAATGTACAATTAATTGTGAAACATTTTACAATGGACATATCATTAACTTTATAGCTACTATTTTTCCAAATTATTTAACATTTAGTATTTTAATGGAATTTGCGTGATACTATTTTGAAAATTGTTCTTCAGAAACTTCAGAATTATTTAATATACAGTTTCTCAACATTTAATTTTAGAATTGACTCTTCCTATTAATTTTACTTAATGATAAGTTTGATTAGAATTTTCTAAGCTAACTACACCCTAATACTTTGATTATTTTTAAAATTTAATCTATAATGTTGCTAAAGAAGACTGTACTAATTAACTACTACGCAGTCTCTTCAATATTTAATATAAAAAGCGTATTCTTTATTAAAGCTAGTTAATAACAAAAGGTAATTTATATTTTGATTTTAAAATTTGTTAATTTTACACAATACTTTATTCAAAGCCTTAGAAATTTTGATATTAAATAACAGTTCAGTCAAATTGTTACAAAAAACCCGAATGGTTACATTAATTATTGTAGTTCTGATTTTTTTATATTATGTTGTATGGGTTGGTATACTGATGACAAATCCAAGTTTTCTAATTCCCTCACCACCGCGGGTGCCGCCATCTTAAAAAACATGAAATTTTTTAACTTGTCCCAGTTTTTCAAAATATCTTCTTAAGTTGCTTTATTAAACTAGATTAAATTATTTACAACCCCAACCCCCAAAATTTATAGGCACAATACTTCTAGAGATAGAGCTCTTTGAAGTTTGAACATTTTTCTACAAAATATGAAAAGTACAGATTTTTGGTCAGTTTTTGCTCGATAACAAGTAAATGGTGAATCCCATGCCAAAGTTAGACATAATAACATTTGTAGTAAAGGTATTAGCTAAAGTTAAAGAAAAAACTGGTTTGTGCTAGGTCATATAGATTCTTAATTATGATCTTTTGAATATGTGTAGTTTTTTTTAAGAAAACACGTAATAAGCTATTTAATTTTTTTATTTTTTATTAGACCAATACTTTAAGAGATATTTTGAAAAAACTTGGACAAGTTACAAAATTTCATAGTTTTTTTCAAGATGGCGGCGTCCGCGGTGGTGGTAGAATACTTAAATTTTTCATAAGTGTACCAACCCATACAACATATAATAAAATCGGAACTATCCAATTAATGTAACCTTTATGACAATTTGACTGGACTATAAGTTATATTCCTTTTAATTGTATCCGGCTGTCCTTACAATTGCAGCTAATTCTATATAAAGGAAATCTGACCAACTCGTCTTAAACTTTGTACACTTTATTTTTTTAATTAATTATGTTTATGACTATAAAATATTATTACTCATTAGTTACTTGGATATGATTTTGTTTCTTTAAATAGTTTAAACTCGAGATCTATCTTTAACATGCATAGAAAGTTATAATCTACTTAAATAGTTTTTTCCAGATTATCCTTTTCATTCACTTTGATATTTCACTGTATTATTTTCTTTAACACTGTATTGACTTGGTTTTATTATATTTTCTCTTTCACTAGGCATTGCTCTCGGAAAGCTCTCTGAATTTGATGTTTGACTATTTTATCTTGATGACTGATAATAAGTTATTGAATGATTTTAGTTTATTAAAGATTTTAACTTTGGCGATTTAAAGGAAACAAACTCATTTAAGTTGAAGAGGTTTTTAAGATGTTGATGGTTCACAGACCTTCCGTAGAATACAAATTTTTCCCATTTTTTCGACTTCATCTCCCTCTTCTTTTTTGTCAGCATCCTTTTCAAATTCTGTTCTGATTGGCTTACGTTTTATGAGAGATTACTGATTGGATCTGTATTTTTATAAAATGTATGCTACTGCAATAATTGTTTAGTGATTTTCCTTTCCCAATTATTCTGACTTCGCCATTTCTTTGTAAAAAGTAACTCTCCACGTGTATTTTTTTACATCTGTTTTCCCCCATAGGCCAACTGTTTTCACACAATGTTTGGGAATTGTAACATAATCATTTACACGTATGTCTCTAGCATCTGTTGTAATATGATTATACAAAAGCTGTCTCCAGAGCAAAGATTTTTATACAAATGACTTGCTTTAAATTGTTTTTTGCCTCTAATAATAGCAATGTATAGTTATTTAAAATATCTATTATCTACATTTACATTATATAGATTATGTTAAAAATTATATTTTTGGTGAAATTCTTAAAAATATTTGTACATTCCAATTTAAGTAAATATGTTTCTGATTTTAGAAATGGAGACCTTTTTGCGAAAGATTTAAGGATATTGTTGAGGACTACAGTTTTGGTACACTCTTAAGGCTAGATACAACTGGGGAATATTCAGAAGAAAATTCAATGTTAACTACTCGTATCCAATTTTACGCCATTGAACTAGCTCGTAACAGAGAAGGCTACAATGACAGTGTTCGAACAAAATATAAGCCAAACAAAGTTCCAAAACATTAATGGTTTATTTTTATATGTCTTTACTGTAATAATTTTAAATTTTAAATCATTGTTCACATTTATAATATAAATAAATCATACAATAAGTCTGCACTTATTCAAAATCCCAACAGATCTACCAATTAAGCGCTATAGACTTATAAAATTCATTTTAAACCAATATTGCTGCAATACAGGGTTTAAAATTATTTAAAGGTAAAAGAATCTACGGTTTAAGAATTACTTAAATAGAAACATTCAAGCGACTTAAATGAAGACATTCAAGCAACTAGTCATGCTTTCATGCAGAACTAAACTATTGTGTTCACTATTTAATTTTGTATTTTTGCTGTTTAATTTGCAGCAGATTCTGTATAATCATATATAACAACATAAATCTTATTTATTTTTAATTGTGAATAAAGATGTCAAAATAATAATATTGTCAATTTCGTAAATGTGTATAAATGGTCAAATTGCCTATATGTGTTTTGACATCTATGTTGTAGGAATTTTTTGCTGGGATAAAAGTGAACCATATTCACAACTGAAAATCAAGGGGTATAATTTTGTTCATTAAGAAAATCTTTATCGTATTTTTTGTTACATTTCCTTTTTTATTAATAGAAATAGTGATGTACTTAGATGTGGGGTGGACCTGCAGCTTGCATATTTGAAAATTTGCAGCAGTTGAAAGTTTGTTTTGAATGGTAATGAATTGACAACTATGGTAATAGTCTTTATAAATTACATCAATTTAAACAAATGCCTGATTAAAACTGAATGATGTAAATAAATAATCCCTAGTAGTGTGGTGTGCAACTATAGTCTAGTTAGTCAGACCCAATAACCTACTAATTATATAATAACAGAAAATTTGGGTTTGGATTGGTCACTCACTAATGAAATGGAATAAACTTTGTTATTATATTGTAGTAATTCAAATATAATAAACGGTACCAGGAACTGGCACATACTTTCTCACAAACATATTTAAAATATTAAACAGGTTCACTGTGACTTGTAGGGTGGGGTAGGAGAGGTGATTTTGTATTAAAGTAGAAGATTAACTAATAAATATTATTATTATTATCTAGAGAGAAAACTATTCGATCGATTTCGAACAAATTTGCACCAAACACTCAATTAGGTCTGTATAGATGCATGAAAAAAGGTTTTGAAAACAACCCCCTTTATGGCAAAAAAACCCCAAAAATCAATTAATATTATTATTATTATTAGCTAAACGAGAATTTTTAGAAAGATGCTGTTTTTTGCATATGGTAGGGTACATTAAAGGCTACAAATAAGCCAAATTTTATCAAAATCTTTAGAGCCGTTTTTTTATTAAAAAATAACAGATTTTTTGGGGGTTTTTTGCCAAAAAGGGGGTTATTTTTCAAAACCGCTTTTCGTGCATCTATACAGACCTACTTAACAAGTCTGGTGCAAATTTGTTTGAAATCGATCGAATAGTTTTCGCTCTAGCTTTGTATACATACCGACAGACTTTTTGTCTTTACCAGTTTTTTGAGCTGGGGGGGGGGGGGTCACAAAACGGATATTCGATTTTTTTGTGATCACTATACTTTCTCTATAGTATAGTGAGAAAGTAAAAAGTAATTATAAATTTTAATAACAAACAACAATATGATTTCAAATCATACACAACCTACTTTAACAGCAATATTCTTTAAGGAAATAAACAAGCGTCTTTTTCTTTACACTCTGTGACGTTTGTCGCTTTGTGTCTTAGCTACAATTCTAATTAACTGTATGTATCGAATGACTCTGTATCGATACAGTGTATCGTTCCCAAGTATCATGATACACTTATTGTATCGTATCCAATGGATCTGGATCTTTTAATCCCAAAGATAATGTGAAAGTTTTGCATATTGAACAGAAAAGTAAAAAACTACATAGTTTGGAAATTTTAGAAATTACCAGATCTGTATACAATGACCATGCTTCTAACTTAAATGAACCCCCATCAAGGTACATAAAGCAGGGTCCACACTATGCAGGGTCCTAAGCCGCGTTGATGTAGACGCCCCGGGCGGCTTTGCCGGGTTAGAAAATGCCGGCCCGGGCCGTGCCGATCCCAACCTACATAAAGTAGGTACAGATCAAAGGAAGCCGAGCCGAACAAAAATATAGAGTGGGGACGTGCCGAGCGGCTTCAGTTACAATTAAACCTCCGACCGAACTAGACGAATTATTTTATTTTCGACTCAGATTGTTTAAGTAGGGTTTTTTATTGTTCATTTTAAGTGATGGAGTGGAATGACGAACAAGTTAGTGTTAATAGACTTATATAGAGAACGTCGTCTTCTATGGGATAATTCAGATTCCCAACATAAATTAAAAAACCAAAGACACGACAGTCTCACAGAGATTGCTGTGTCTTTTGGAGTGGATAAAAATGAAATTGAGCGCAAATGGAAAAATTTAACCAGCCATTTTTGGAGGAAAAAAAAGAAAGAAGCTGAAACGAAAAGAACAGGGAGTGGCGCTGATGAGCCGTACGTTAGTAAATGGTTCGCCTACCAACCGATGAAATTTTTGTGCGATAAAAATAAACCGAGGAATACTCAGGATAGCACACAAAGAAAAGAAGAGGTAAGTTTGTAATTTCTATTTATTTAATTTTTTTAACAACTATGCTAAAAACTAAGTTCACTTTCCAACATAATATGTTTTACTTGTTGTGTTGGAATGTCACTTCACCCTGTGAAGAAATAAAAAAATCGGCAAATTCATCTCTTACTGATTGAGCCAAAGTAGTACTTCTTCTGGGGACTCCAGAAAGGGAACGTAAAGATGAAGAAGCATCACGCCTCCATAATCCTAACGTAAGTTCCCCATCTTCCGTAGATTCGCTATCGAACATTCCTCTAGGGTTATAAACTGATTTTAAGGAGGTTTTGCGTAAAAAATTATGTAGGTAAACAGCAACCATAGTAACTTTCGTTGCAGCTTCAGGTTGTAATGCAATTGGAGATCGGAATACACGAAAGCAAGCAGACAGCACTCCAAAGGCATTCTCAGAAACTCTTCGAGCCCTGCTGAGTCTATAACCAAATATCCTTTTCTTAGATCCTTTGTCATGTATTCCAGAGTACGGTTTCATAATATTTGGTGAAAGAGGGAACGCGTCGTCTGCAACTAACACAAACGGGGTTAGGGTTGTCCTTCCTGGCAATGCCCGTGGGGGAGGTAAATGTAGAGAGTTTTCTTCTAGAGCTTTCTTGAAAAATGTATTATTGAAAACGCCTCCATCGGAGATTCTCCCTTGACAACCCACATTAACATATATAAAATTGTAATTGGCGTCCACCACAGCCATCAACACTATGCTAAAAAATCCCTTGTAGTTAAAAAATTCCGAGCCTGAATGAAAAGGTGCTACTAAAGCGATATGTTTGCCGTCGATAGCACCGATGCAGTTTGGAAAGTTCCACTTTTCCTCAAATACCTGGGCGATTTCATTCCACTCTGCTTCATTCTGAGGCATCTGAAAAACGAAAGTAAAAGAAAAATTAGTCATATTTTTTAGCGAATTTTTTCTTTGTATATTTATTTATTTTAGTATTTATATTTTCAGGAAGATGGACCACAAGACAGTCAAGAAGAAGGCATTAACGATGACAGCCAAGTTGTTCATCCCCAAAATTCTGAAGACGAACCCCCCTTCAGAGGTCACCGGAACCAAAAAAACATTCAAATCTCCAAAGGCACTAAAAAGCAAATCTGCAAGACGTCGATTAGTGGATAGTCCCGGTTCTTCCAATGCACTGGATGAAGCTCTGAACGTCATGAGATCTCTTCAATCAAAAAGAGCGAACATCGATGATGAATATTCGTTGTACGGTGAACAGATAGCAATTAAACTGAGAAAGCTTTCTTCGCCCCGAACCAGGTTAGTTGTGCAGAATAAGATCAACCAATTATTATTTGAAGCTGAAATGGGATATCTTGAACATCAGCATGGGTACAATGTGCCACAAGTTAATATACGGCAAAACTCTGGACTGGCCAATCCAATGGTGCCTTCATTCCCCCAGACTTCTAACATGCCCAATCAAAGGCAACCACCATTCTTCACTGACAACATGACCAATTCAACATCTCAATGGTTTTCGACGTCTGGATATTCCTCATTACCATCGTCAATTTCATCGTATTCGCAATCGGCATCCACTAATTCAGAACTGTCCAATATGGACCCCTTCCCTCAATAGTTTTTAACTTTTGTACTCAATTATTTTTAATGATGTCAATAAAAGTACTATTCTAAATTAATTTTGTTTAATTTTCCTTACCTTAATGTAGTCTTGAAGGGCCTCTACAATGGCGTCACAAACTTCAGGTACGATTTTAGAGATACATTGTTTGGAGATCTTCAAAACATACATAAGTGAGTGGTACGAATCACCAGTCGCAATGAAGCGCAGAGTGACAGCTAATCGTTCGCTTGCTGGAATAGCATCTCTATAAGAGGTATTCTTTTTTGATATTTTGGGTCCAACCTTGTTGAGTAGCATTTGAAAGTCCGATCGCTGCATTCGAAAAAAGTTGGTGAAACCAACGTCATTTCGGTATTCCAAATTCAACGGGTCTTCTTCATCCAAAATTAAATCTTTCATTAATTCGCTAGCCCTGTACAGCTGCCGTCCTCTCCTAAGGCTCGGGCGAATCCAAAATCTTCTTTGTCGTCTTTTTGGGGGCTGATTTAAAGCGAGTATCATCACAGCCATGGCTGACATAGCGACGTCATAGTCGGTAATCATTTTGAAAACACTAACACTTTAAGGACACTTTAAAAAAACTTCTAAAAAGTACTCTTCAACGAAGTCACCAGTCTTGGTGTTGAAACTAAATAATGTAGGTAGAAATAACCCAGTCGGCTTCGTTTTCGGTGTGGACGTCGTGCCGGCCCGCCCGGCTTAGCCCACCAGGGTCAACCTGCCCGGCCTACTGCGGCATAGTGTGGACCCTGCTTAACCCATCTCCTTTATTAAAATCTATTGTTTTCCCACTACTAGATACTCCAAGGTCAGGTCCTTTCCCTTTCCTTGTCTCTTCTTACTCACCCTCCCTGGATGTTGTTTAAAGTTATGTAGTAAATTTTAATTTAGTTGTCTGATGAACTGTGTTTTTAGTTTATATTATATTCTTATAAAACCAAATTGATTTTATATTTTTCGCTTTTTGAATTGCTGAATGTATATATCTAGATAAATACCTTATATTAGTAGTCAAGAGCAATTCTTGTTATAGTATATCACTACAGCTGTTTCGCCGATCACAGTCGGCTTCGTCAGGTGCAGGACACTTAAATAAAACACATAAACACGACACTGAACATATACGATATTAAAAACATTGTTATAAAATATTCGGAGGCTAGCTCTTCGTTAAATTTTATATTAAAAATTTCCGGGTGTGGCCACATCATTATTCGTTCGTTTCCGGACGGATACTCGAGATTGAAGGACGAAACCGGTTCTGCAATAGAACGAGATTTGAGTGAGTCACAGAATACTTAGTCTATCGATATCACATTGAGTTTGGAGTCAAAAGTTTAACGGGAAAGTTTAATTAAAGTAAATTCAGTAGCTTTGTTTACCGAGTTCTTGTTTCAGTCTGTCATACGAAAGTAGTATCTAGTAAAGGAAATGTATGTAGAGCATAAGTATAGGCTAATGTATCGAATCAAATGTACCTGTACAATTGCAAGGGCTTGCGAATAAAGCAATGTTAAAATAAGTATTACCACTGAACCACTGATGCATTGTTTTTATTGATCTGTCCCTTTGTTACTAATATAGTAAAGTATTGTTTGAACCCGGGTGATAAGGGAACAAAAAATCCTAACCCTATCAGTAGTTATATGTCCCCTAAGTTTTATTGTGGGGCTTTGTTCAACGCCTATATAATAATAATATAGGAGTATTAAAAAAAATTGATCCAGATCATGGTCGTTTGGTCGTCAAATTATTGTCAGTTTGTTGTTCAAATATATCTCCGTACCTAGTGGTCCGATTTTAATTTTTTAAAGCTCATTTAGTCCTTTTTTTAAGGCCACCAAATTTTTACATGCTTTTTGTTAAATAAAATAGTTATTGAGATTTATCGAGGTTTTTGATATTCCAAGTTCATAAAGGAATTTAGAAAATACTCATTACCTTTTTACTGTAGTTAGTATATAATGCAACATTTATTTTTATTTTTTTCGTTACAGGCAATGTATTAAACTTCAAGTGAACCAAGTATACACAGTGAAGCGGGTCTATCCTCAGAAGAAACGTAGAGATGACAAAAAAGACATTAACTTGTGCATTTTGTAAAAAGTAAAACATTCTTTGCAATTATGCTCAAGTGAAAATGGTATAAAAAACATTAAAAAGTTCTGAACTCATAGGGGACTATGTGTTGAAAAGCACTGAAGATGAAAAAAGCATGATTTATCACATATAATGCTACAGACCTTACATACTTAAGGGAAAACAAGCAGAAAAACAAGAAAAAGATGCTGATGAATCAAGCTTGGATGAGGGTAATACTGGCATCCAACAAGAGAGACAGAAAAGTAGAGCTGGTCCTAGTGTACAATTTTAAAAAATTAGAGTGGGTAACCAATTAAAAGTAGAAGGAGACTCGAAACTATACCGCATTTGTGAAAAGTCCAGAGCAGAGCAACTACTGAAAGCCTCGCGATTTTACCCTGATGCAGTTTTTCATCGAGTAGCTACATTGGAAGATGTAAATAATGCTTTTGCGGCAGACGTTCACTGTCGCAAGAACTTTATTAGGAAATACATTTTGAATTATCAAAGAGATGTTGAAGAAGATGCAGCCGGTGAAACTACTGATTCTGGCGGCCTAGAATTTGTGGATACACTATAATTTGAAAACTTACATATTTGACCAGCGACATCCATATTTCAAATAGAAGGATGAAAAGTTTACTATTGGAGAACTTTGGTGATAATATTTATTTTACTTATTCAAAGGATTCCTCTATATCACAAATTTATTTTCAAATAGGATAACTGCGGCACAACTTGTGGAAGAAATTCGAAACCTGATTGTATTAAAGAATGTGGTGAAATCTTGCGCAATGACATTATAAGGTATGATTTTGGTTTAGAAAATACTGACTTCAAAGAAAAAGATTTATTTAAATCTTTCACAGAAGCATAAGTACCGAAATCCTGGTTGAAATTTTTCTCAGCTATGTTTCCCTCACACTATTTTATTGAATACTGTACACAATGGTGCACAGAGTACCCCTCTGCTTGTTGAATTAGCACAAACATAGGATGAAATGACAAGTTCTAAGTTGTTACTTAAGATTATGAACTGTCTTCGAATAACTGTTAGATAGGACGCGTTGTAGAGTCAAAAAGCAAACCCTGTCTGGTGTTAGAGGTAGCCATGACACAGTACAGTAATCCCTCGACATTCGCGCTTTTGATTATTCGCGGTCAAAAAAAAGAAAAAAACCTGTATAAATAGCAATAAAGTACATGCAAAGTTCGTAAATTATTATAGTGTAGCACTGTAATTATTATTGTACGAATTTAATAACATTGTATAAATACCATGTCGGCGAAACACTCGGAAATACAACAAAACATACAAGATGGGATTTCCCTACAATACACCTCTGCGTGAATACAAGTGGACTTGTGCAAATGTAGGTCAATGGCATACTGTGATTTAGTTGGAGACATCAATTTAGTTTACAGCAAGTCAAATTAATTTGAAAGAATTAATTAAAATTACAGTAAAATGTTTTGAAAGAAATTAAGTTTTTACTACGTTTTATCACTCATAACCAATATTTTCGGTACTGACAGCGAACGATAGTTTGATGCCTTGACTTGACTAAGTTCTAAAAATAAATAGACAAACCCAAACAATGAACGAGTAGGGATGGGTAAAACACTGTTATGAGAGCACTGACCTTGAGGGGAGAGTGAGACAATGCTCCAATAACTTATAAAATTATCAACTGTAGTCTACACTCCATACAACTCAGCTCAAATACTAAACCTTTTAAGGACTTTTTTACTGCGAAATTGCATAAAGCCGGACCCCGTATAACAAGGACTACCTGTATCTTATGTAAATTAATTATAGGTAGTAGTACATAATTTTTTTTAATTTTCTATATATCACGAACATAACCTCCTTTTCCTATAAAGATTTGGTTTTTTTTATTCGCGGCAATTTGTCGGAACCTATCCCCCGCGAATAGCGAGGGATGCTGTATTAGTAATCTTTCAAAATGAAAGTAACAATACTGAAGATACCAACATTATCCCAAAGAAAAGTGTAGTCAACAAAGGAATACGTACTTTTCACAATCTCCTGTCCTGTCAAGAGCTCAAATATTTAAAAAACCGACACAAAGAGGAGAAATCCGATTAACCAGCTTCACTATGTATACTTGGTTCCATCTCGGTTCACTTGAAGTTTAACACATTGCCTCTAACAAAAAAAAAACTTAATCTTGCATTATATACTAACTACAATAAAAAGTCAATGAGTATTTTCTAAATTCCTTCGTGAACTTGAAATATCAAAAACCTTAATGTATCTCAATAACTATTGGACTTAACAAAAAAATGTGTAATCACAAAATTTGTTGGCCTTTAAAAAAGGAGTCAAATAAGCTTTAAAAAATTTAAATCGGACCACTGGGTACCACTTGAACGAAAAAATGGCAATTGGGCGGTCATTTTTAAATATGAAGACCAAACGACCATGATCTGGACCATGTGACCAATTTTTTTAAATACTCCTATAGGTGTTTAACAAAGCCCCGCAAGAAAACTTAGGGGACATATAACTGCACACATGACATGGGCTAGCTCCCATACTATTGCCTGTGGCCAAATATTTGGTTGTTCTGTAATTTTGTATAGTTCCAAATAAAATATCAAAGTTTAAAATAAAAATCAATTTAACTTAGCAAAGTACTACTGCCTCTAGACATCTGCCTCTGCATACATATTTTTGCTAGCCACCTCAGTACTGAAACATCTATATCGTAGTTAAAGTTCATCCAAGGTCAGATATCTTTCTTCCATACATAGCACCAATAGCATTTTTCCCAGCAATAAATATCCTACCTTTCAGACTGTTTCCATATTCTATAAATTAAATATTTTTTATAATATTCGTTAGAGTTGGCAAACAACTGTGACATGATGTCACACCCTAAAACAGTGGGAATAAAAAGCAAGTCTTGCTGACATTTAATCCCAGTGGTGATTTTATAGTTTCAATGTCAGATGTTTGTTACACCGTGGTTTGGTTCAGATTTGAATATTAGTTTTATATTAGCTGTGAATAACCCTCCAAAAATCGACACGAGAAAATATTACCTTTGTGGCAAGAGGTGCATAAATAAAACGAGGTTAAATCATATTTTATGTTCGTTAATGTTTAAAGTTGGAAATAAACTTAAATCAAAGGTTTGGGGATGTGTAGCACAAGATTTATTCTCGATTTTAACACAGAACATCAGAGTTATATGTTATGACAATAACATCTCTTTGTTCTAATGCGATTGTATCCTTAATGGAAGGTCCATCAAACACAATAACAACCGATTTACAATACCTTTTAAGAACGTAGTTTGTATAGCTATTTCAGATCTGTGAGAATAGCCAACCAACTGACCATGTAATTAATGCAGTGAAACAGTGCCAACAAATAATAGAACAGAATGCTGTGTTTCTGCTGCAGCTATCTGTTATTTCTCCATCTTGGTTCACATGGCATAGGTCAGAGCTCTCATGAATCATTAAACAAATACGTGCATTAAACCAGACCATTTTGGCCTTGGATGTGGTGTTATTTTTTAAATGGTTCCAAGCTGTAGTTTCAAAGGCTTTTCTAAAATTCTAACTCTATGAACTTGAGTTAAGTGATTTGCATATCATACTTACAATTCTTCTTGCAGGGATAATACCTGTATTGTGATTCCCTTCTTGGCAAAAGCAGAGGTGTGGTAGTAGATATGAAACTCACCATGCCATGAAAGGTCCATCAAGTGTGTTAATATTGTGGTGTATGTTGTCTGCAATAAACTGAACAAACTTATGCTAACCCATCAAGGTTTGATATTGTTGTAAGCGCTTCTTTTCTTTAAGAGGAGCAGAAACCATGCAGTTGAGAAACTTATGGTGTATGATGAAGAAAGAGATAATAACCTATTATCCCTCCCAGTGGCAGACTGCCCAAAGCGACGTTCTCTCAGGCGCAAGATGCAGCTATTTCGACAATTAGCGAGAATTTGCATTTTCGATTAATTAATTCACTTCGAATTATCCAATCGTAATAAAACCGGCACCGTTGGAAAGAAAATGAATTCAATTTTAACTTTTGTATTTAAAACTTTTTCGTAAAACGTATTTTTACATACGTAATCATCGTTTCAAAATTGTAGAATGTCAAACAGCTGTTTTCCGTGCGATATCGCGATGTTAAAAACGTAAAATATCATTATTTATGAACCGTCTGCAACTCCTCACAGTTGTCAATTGTCACAATTCTATTTGTTCAATTTATTCTAATTCCAACGTGCTAAAACAGTATAAATTAGCTTGTTTTTTAATAGTAATTAAAAACTATCCAATGAACAGCTGATTTTGGATAATACTCAATCTCAGTTTTATTCCACTCTATTTCCAACGAGCTAAAACAGTATAAATTGGCTTGTTTATAAACAGCTGTTTTGATCGCTTTATTTACTATTTCGTTGTTATTTTGTAACCAACATGGCAACCCATAAGATCCTATGTTAAAATTTTTGCACTTTTAAATTAGATTTTCTCCAAAAAATGCGTTTTTACACGAAATACAACTATATGGGTGTACTTACAAATCAAAACTGCACTTACATACAAAATTTCTTTGAATTCATTAGAGCCGTTTTCGAGATCCGACAAAGATACAAGAATTGCTCATTTAAAGTAATAGGATACTGTGACTAGAGACTATAAGTTAGAACTTTTGTATGGTTCCGTTTCTGTTATACATTGACAATAATTAATATTCTAACTTATAAGTGTTTATTAATTATTTATTGTCTATGTATAACAGAAACATAAGCAATAAAAACAAAAAATAGCCTGAAGTTTTACTTATAAAGTCACAGTACGTTTCCAATACCAGTACACTCTGATGCAGAAACTGATTCTGATGACTTTTAATGCAAGTTTTCATCATTATTAATGATTTCCGTACCTTAAATTATGTTAATTTATTGTTAGTAGACAAAAATAAATCTCAAGTAGTGTGTGATGAACCGTCAAAAAGCGACACTAGTTCTTCATCAGATGACGATTTTTAAAGTAAGTTACTCATTTGCATTTCTTTTTCCGGGCCTTGAATTATGTTAATTCATTGATAGAATATATAGGCTAGCATATCTCAATATGGGAAGATTTGCTTCTGACAAAGTAATAGTAAACAATTAATTGCCATTTTATCATTTTTATGTGTTTTTTTTTACGTTATACAATACCTAAGGTACCAGTTACTTCTTTTGTTTGTATTGTGCAAATGTTAACACTGACAATATCTTATGTGCCAAATCCGTAGAAAACATTTGTGAGCCATGACTTAGAAGAACTTGTAAACAAACCTGACTTTGAATAAAATCTATTACCCTAGCTTTATTAAGATATAATATGTTTTTCTATAATTTAGGTTGAAAATCTTTTTTAAATGGGGGACTGGTTACCTCTCTGGGACACTCGGTGTCACAAAAATCATTCACATGGTTAAGGATTAAGTAGGATGATGAATTATCAAAATTGTATTTGACTTTATCATGTGCTGCTAGATGACAAAGTATCATATATTTTAGAATAAAGTACATACTTATTCCGTTCAGTTTAAGCTGTTTTATAAACCTTCTTAAACACTAAACTTTTTACTCTTTAAACAATATGCTCCATGTATAATAGACATTTTAATATGAAAGAATGTTTAAGCCCCCTTATCATAAAGATCTGAATAATATGCAATAATATAATAACTGCACATGAATAGCAGTTTCTTAATATAATAGAAACTGTATTTACTGCAGAAAAAGTGTCTTCTTTGTAACTTATTCTCTTTAAATTCATATTGTTTTATTGTGATTATTATCATTGCTCAGTGCCAACTAAATAACAGTAATTCTTTTCCGATTTACTTGATTCCTTCAAAGTAAGATATTATATTATTGGTTTTATTCTGAAAACTTGAAGTTCACTATATAGGCCAGTCGGTAAAGGTCAATTTAGACCAAAAGTACCAGAATTTGCAATACGGCTGATTTTTTTTTTTATAAGTACATTAAAGTATGTAGATTAACATAAAAAAAAGTTCCAGTCTATCGATTTCCCAAAGTCAAAAAAAAAAATCGATTATCATTTTTTTTTCGATTATCCTTAATATTTCGAGCTGGGATGAATATAGAGGAAAATAAAAAATACCACTTGACTTATTAATGAGTTTCTCGATTTAGGAGTACCGGACCCACCAATTCATTTTAAACAGCTCCAGTTTAGAAAATTTTCAAAATATCAACCTGAAAGTTTTTTTACAAGTTAAATATATATATTCAAACAAGTTCAAGGAGTATAAACCTTTTTCATTATTTACTTTTAAAAGCACAAGTAAATTAAAAAAGTATAATTTTAGACCTTTTTAGATTTTTCATCAAAACGCTTGAGTTGATCAGCTGCAGATTAGTCATTTTTTTAAATATAGTTTTTAAAATAAGTATAGCAAAAAACAATTGTATTTTTAACTTCTGTACCAATTTTTAAATCGATATGTTCAAAAATGTCGAAAATGGAGTCGTTGAATCCAAAAGTGTTATAGTTAAAACGAGATAGGTAAAACAGAAGACTATTTTCAAGCGCATCGTTTTTAAAAATAACAAGAAAAAAATCGTTCATACTTACTAAGAATATTTATACTGGTGTACTCAACTTGTAAAACAAATTTGATGTTGATATTCCAAAAAGTTTCTAAACTGGAGCTGTTTAAAATGAATTGGTGGGTCCGGTACTCCTAAAATCGATAATCGAAATCGACTCCTAGATCGGGTCATTTTCAAGATAACAAGCTGAGACTCAGCATAAATGTTCAAAATATATATTTTAACTCCTATGTCAAGTTTCAATTCGATATATTAAAATTCGGCCAATTTAGAATGAGCCAACGCTTCATATATGAATAAGATGTCCCCTTTTAGTGATTTCCCCTGCTGCAAAATACATACCTGCATTATCGAATTTTTTCCAGACAAACCATTGCTCGGACGAAATAAATACATA
>JAGFPH010000533.1:278577-289534 GCA_018207615.1 Philaenus spumarius
GAGCTGTTTAAAATGAATTGGTGGGTCCGGTACTCCTAAAATCTATAATCGAAATCGATTCCTAGATCGGGTCATTTTCAAGATAACAAGCTGAGACTCAGCATAAATGTTTAAAATATATATTTTAACTCCTATGTCAAGTTTCAATTCGATATATTAAAATTCGGCTGATTTAGAATGAGCCAACGCTTCATATATGAATAAGATGTCCCCTTTTAGTGATTTCCCCGGCTGCAAAATACATACCTGCATTATCGAATTTTTTCCAGACAAACTATTGCTCGGACGAAATAAATACATATGACCTTTTTTGTTGAAAAATACCTCCCCTACACGGTGGTATTTTTTATTTTCCTCTATCTTCATCACAGCTCGAAATATTAAGGATAATCGAAAAAAAATTATAATCGATTTTTTTTTCGACTTTGGGAAATCGATAGACTGGTAAACTTTTTTTTATGTTAATCTACATACTTTAATGTACTTATAAAAAAAATTCAGCCGTATTGCAAATTACTGGTAGTTGTAACCTATACCGACTGGGCTAATATGAGTCTGAGTCAAAATTATCTTTATTCTCATATTTTGTAAAAGGTAGGGGCCTACTTTCTATTGCACTCGGCAAGAAGCATGAAATAAATAGACATACTAATATTTAATTCTTCAGTAATTAATAGCTTATTTGCTTATATTTAAATAATTAAAGGCAGATGTTCAGGATATATTTCACATTCTTTCCTGCGAGTTAGATTAGACAAATAATGTACTACTTAATTTTATAATTACTTATTTATTTTGATGTTTAATTTCAAACAATTATTTTGCAAGAAGAAAGAGTACAGAAGTACTATCACAATAACTATGTAAAAAAGTATAATAAAAAGATTACATAAAAATACAAATACATCTTAATATTTTAATTAATCTATTTCCACAATATTGTAACGAATATAAACATTTATACATATTTATTTTTAAACAACTAAAAAATGTATAACGAAGGCTAGTTGGCAGATTGTACCAGTTGAAAAATATTAGGCTAATTGAGCGTTAACTAAGTTAAGAATTTTAAAAGTAAGAGGAAACAAATAAATTTGTGCATATAAAGACATAGTGCAGAGTAAGCCATTCAGAAACATACGGTACACAGAAAATACACAAGTACTTTTAAGAAACCACACATTACAAAATAGTTTATGCTTTATCACAATACAAATCACACTGAATTATCAATCACAACTTTACTAAGAACAAATATAGGGAATATTACTAAGTTGGTAACTTTATAAAGTGCTAAGAAAAACTATTAAGAAGCATAAAAGGAGAATCTTATGAATGCTCAATGTTCAAATAGGAATTGGAATGACAAAAATAGATAGTCTTTACACCACACAACTAGCTAAGCAAAATTGACGTGAATTGTAGCTTGAAAAATGGTTAATAGTTTGATAACTCAATATATATTAAGAGATAAACAATTATTATAACATTTAATAATATAATTTATTGTTAAACTCTTGGTAGAAATCAATTTAACATTACAAAATTATTAGTGTTTATTAATTTTTTCAATAAGTAGGCTTAAAATTGTTTATTTAAATTGTTCAATGTCAATTATTAAAAAATGTCACATCCTGAATTACAATAATATGAAGGGTCAAAATGACTAAATTTTATTCACTTTTAAAACGTTTTCTGAATATTTACAAATGCAATTCAATACACAGTTTCAGTGTAATAATTACAATATGTGTGAAAGTTTTTAGTTGATTTTTATATATGAGTTAAGTACTTCCTTTTAATTTTATATTTGTTTCCCTTAAAATAAATAAAACTCTTGAACATTGTTTATTCATAAAATACTTAAATTTAAAATAGCATAAAATATCTTCAAAACCATATCTTATAAACTACTTGCATTATTTCTATAAGGAATAGTATTGATTATAAGGAGTAGAAATATTTGGAAGATTTGTTCTTGATACACTCTGTGTGCGTATGTCTTGGGGTAACCCGAACGTACTGCTATGATTGCAATCTGGCAAATTGTTCCCACTTATAAAAACTTTACTGTGTAATTACTTTAGGAAAAGTGAACCTAAAATACCTATGTGCTACCAAAATTAAAATTTTAATTTAAAAAATAATAATTGGATATACTAAATACTTACCTTTACAAATCTGTAAATGTAAACATGTATTAAAATGGGCACAAAGCAATTTCAGATCTTGATCACAATACTGGGATTATATATATATATATTCAAACTACATGCAAATAACACATTATGAACACAGTAGAGCAGCAATGATTGAATATATCATATCCCATGCAATAGTAGTAATGTTTCCCATGCTTGATTTTTGCAAAAGCATTAGTATTTTGCATAATTAACATAGCTGTAATACTTTGTTTTTCCATGGCTGTTCAAAATAATTAGATAAACAATATTTTAAAACTACAAATGTGCGTGTTGATGTCTAACATTTTCAATTACATCCCCAACTAGCAAATTGATACGAATTTCAAAAGTAAATGGATAACAATTTCTTAATTCATTTAATCACCATTATTAGAACTTTCTACATTTAAAGCCTTATGTTATTGGTTCCCAATTTAGAATCAGATGAAAGTTAAATACCAGAAACTAGAGATGGCTTTTAGTCATTTATAAAAACTAAGAAACATTATTTGTACATGCAATAACATTTTTTGTACTGATCACTAATAAACAATCAAAAATTTAATAATGGTACAAATTTAGTTCAGAATTAATTGAAAAGATATTATATAAATTGAATACAAGATTATCACTGCCTTCACATCACTGAGGCAGAAATATCTAGGACAAGGATAAATACGAAAAGGAGGCCCCAAGGACTCCTTCGATTCGTGAAAAGGGCGGGTTTGATGTGATGTGCGGGTTTGAACTGCTACTTGGACATGGAGCACAGAGGACCTGATGGTTTAGGTGCAGTGGGTCCTGGCAGCAGATCACACAACCCTCTAATAAAAATAATAAACACTGCCAAAAAGTAACAAACAATGTTTGTACTCACTTCTAATTATTATTATTTATTTACTTGTACTTGAAATAACCAATATCAGGTTAGCAGAACGTAATAATATTATATGCATATTACATTTAAAACTTAATTTAATTTTTAAGAAAAAATGTATTTCTTGAGATTCTTGTAAAAATTATTTTTTTCTTACAACATTTTTGCAGATATTGGCACGGAAATAATATTTTAAACATATAATTAACATTCCATTTAAGTTGATATATTTTAAAACATTTAATCAATATTGTTAATATAATTTGATTATATTAACTACCTCATTATATATTTTTGTTGTAATTATTTTTTACTACGGGTTCTTTATTATCTGTTAACAAAATAATAATGTATTAAATATTTTACAAGTTTTTGTTATGTATATAATTTAAAGATATACTTTATCGTATAAGAATGTATTTTAAATTGTGTTTTGTTTTCTACAACTTAATGTTCATAGAATGAATATTTGTAATTCATTAACACTTAATCTTTTACATTTAGGACACATATTTTCCATGCTAAACACTTATAAAGAAATAAAAACACACAAAGGTATTTGAAGTTATCATTATATGCGTAAGCATGCAAATTCATCAAGGCTACATAAACATGCACCAATATTTAAGATACTTTTAATTTTATTTTTATCACAATTTACACCCATCATCTAGAAATAACATAAAAACAAATCACCATAAATGAAACTAGGGATGGAGTGGAATTAGTTCTTTTGGTGATGGTAAGGCTCTTCAAGAGAGTGTGGGTAATATCTAAATTACCCCCCCCCCCCCCTACGAAACCCTGTACAAACCTACAATGGATTTTGCAGACAATAAGGTTTAACGGTTAATATTATTGTGATACAAAAAGTTGTCATTGGTAACATTTAATTCTTTCAAAATATTATCTTTACAAAAATTATTTTAATTGTAACATTCTGATATCTTTTCCGAAGGTGTTGGACATAGCCAAGCCATATTATATACTAGGAAATTTTATTTTAAAAGCATAATTGAAAAACAGAATGTTACACAAGGGCATTGAAACCCCGAACAAAAATCACCAAGTAGCTTCTTTTTCTCCAAATTTGTTGCTATATCAAAATTAAAATAAATAAGATATGAATCTAACATACTAGACATGACTAAACAACTAAAATTAGTTAAAATTTGTATTTTTAAATTCTAAGATATTCAGGTTATAAATCAATGTGATCACCAGTTAATTAATAAAATACTAATCCAAAAAATCTAATTTTTTTTCTTTCTTCTAACAAAGAGAATCAACAAATTTAACAAATTAAAAAATATTCAGGACATTCCTAGACTTTCTGAGCTACTTTTCAAATACTTATTTTTTAAATGGCACCTGTATAATACTTCTTTGATATTAAAAAGATATATTATCCTTTATTTTTCATTTTATCATAGCCTAATACTTATTCTTTACATTTAACAAAACAACATTTTTATTCCTAGTTAAGCCTTAAAGTACATAAATTGATTTAGACTACCTTAATTCAAATTTTAAAATCATCCATAAGTTTAAATTATAAGTAGATAAAATAGGAAAATATTACAGCTAGCACTTTATTTACAGCTGTAAAATTGCTGCTAAGCCATAACTAATTTTAAAATAATACTTTATCTAAAGGTATCTTAGAAGTTGTCCGGTTACTATTTCAGTCTAAAGAAATTTACCTAAGCTAATCTAAAGAAGATTGGCTGATATTAATCTTTATCAGAGAATAATTTAACAATTTAGACTTATGTTGGCCCCTTCCTACCCTGCTTTAACTAAATGTTTCCACTAAGTAACTTCAATCTAAATGTAAGTGTTCATCAACAAAACTTGTAATTCAATATGGTACTAAAAATGTGTATGTAAGAAAGTAAAATATTTTTTTAAAGAACAATACAGTAGAGCCTTGATTATCTGACTCAGTCTTCATCCAACAAAATTAAAATTCATCAGTAGTAAAATCAAACAATACATTTTTTGTATTTCAGGGTTTTTTTAGTTGTATGTTTTTAATAAAAACTAAATGATCCCAAATTATATATAATTTTGTTACTAAAGTATTTAATGGTTCGCTTTAATTTCATCCAAACATTTTATAAAGAGAAAATTCATTCATTCATATATGACCTTCATTCAAACTGATGACCCAAATGCAAAAACCATCCAGACACCAATAACATTTTATATTATCCGGCTCATTACAGTTAAGCAAGGTTTAACATGTACACTATTATGTTTAAAGTACTATTACACAATTTGTTTAATCAGTTTTTCTCAATAACGCACGAGTAGGTATACAAGAACTGATAGTGAAATATAGTTAGTATAGTTTTAGCTAGTGGTAATAAAATATTATCGGTATTATAACTAAAACATGGCAAATCTGAGTATTGTGACTTTCAAGGTTTCATAGTTTTAAATAGATTTTAATTCAAAATTATCTTTAAAAAAACACATTAATAATAAACTCAAAACTTTAAAAATGTAATATGTTTTCTAATTTTTACAAGAAATATTTTCAACGGTGCTTTTATTTACATATTAATATTTATTTAGACAAAAACACAAAAAACTAAGTATATCTGTAAAGAAAATTCATGTAGATATAATTAAATTATAATTATTGAATTGTTTTATGCTCAAATTTGTGATTTGATAAAGTGAAACTTTTACTGATTTACTCCAACAAAATAATATACAATTAAACAAATTAATTCACGCTTGTGTTCAGCTTGAAATACAAATTACTACCTGTAAAAGAACATTTACTATGTTGAACCTACACTCTTTTATAACAGATCATTTTATTATCTGGCTAACCGTAAAGAAAGATTAGGCCAAGTAACTGAGATTCTAGAGTTGAGACTTATACAATTTTTTAACAATTATAAATACACTACATTTTAAAACTAACTAAACCTAAGCTTTTCATTACTTTCTATGTTTATATAATTTGGCTTCTTATATTAAAATACTACACAGAAACCACACACACAAAATATTACTTAGTTAAATGTTAATTATAAAATAAATATTTGTACGCTTATGAAATACCAATATTTTAGAATAAATTGAAATATACATACATTAAAAATACACCTGTGGCAATTAAAATAAACAATGAAGATATTTTCAATCAAGTATAACCAACTCTATTAAATAAAAAAGTACAAAGAAGGTATTATCACTTTTACAAGTTGTATAATTGCTCGGAAAAATTAGATTCTTTTTTTCTATTAGCTATATAGTTCCTATTTCAAATAACTGTTAGAGGTAACACTTCTTAGAAGGATAATTGTGTAAATTACTTGTACTTACAAAGACAAAAGGGAATGATAGAATGATGTTGACAGTTAGTTAACACCTTACGTTATTATTTAAGATAAATGGTTCAAATTTTGATAACCTATTACAGAAAGTAAGCCAGGTTTCTAACTGCACCCCTCCCCCTATGTGTTGAAATAGTAATTGTTTTCTTAATTGTGTCTATAAATAGAAAACTGAAAAAATATTAAAATAAAAATTAACTTTCAAATCTAACTTGTAACCTGGAAAACTTTCAGATCTGAAAAGTACTGAATCACACATCTGATGGATTAGCACAAAGTTTTAATTCATTATTGAGTCACTCAGTGTTTTCTCAGTTTTAGTTACACTTTTAAGTTTAGTTTTATTGGGAATAATCTATACATAAACAAATAAATGTCATCTTTAAAATTAACAAGATTAATATTATTAACATTTTAAATCTTATTTTTTCTATTGTATCTTTTGTATATATTTGTATCCTTTAATTTCTTAATTAACTGCTCTCAGGCTTCTATCCTCTTAATTCTATCAAAATTGTAAATTTAAGTAATATTTGGAAATTGTTTTTAAATGCCTACTATTTTGTAATGGGTCAGATGGAAGAGAGGACTTCATAGTCCTGATCTCGCCCAAAATAATGGCATTCAAAATATTGGACCCTTTGCCATTATTCTCCGTCTCTTTCCAGTTTTCATTTATGCTTCACCTACTTCAACATATTATTTCACTTAAGTTTAGACCATATTTCTGTATTATATTCTAGTTTAATTTTCACTTTATTCCATTTTTCCACAAACAAAAATTGACACAAAACTTTCTATCACAATTAAATATCAATCTTTATCATTAAACTTGAGATCATTGATTTGGGTCGAAATCATTTCATTAATATGCTATTTTATACACGCAAGCCTAAAAAGTTTAATGTTGCTCTGATATGTAAAAAATAAATTACAAGTACACAACACAATAAATAAAATTCTTCTTAAGAAATAAACACCAAATAAGATTCACTAAGAAATGTAATGTAACTTCTAAAATTGACTGGCTTATCTAGCAGTTAATAAAGGGGAGGGGTTATACAATTACATGTATATAAAACCCTGATTATAATTTAGAGATGGATTCAATATAAATAAATCTTAATAAATCATATCTTCAATATTATAGCTCCTCAGAGGGTACTTAACAGATTTATTTTGCTATATAATACTTTCAAAGTCACTATGAGATACATTTGTATAGTGAATTGTTTTTTAAAGCTCTTTCTAGCCTTTTATTTATCATACTATAAAAGGTTCTTCAATGTTATGTCATACTATGATGTTAGCTTATAGGGTGCTTAATTAATAATGCTTAATTAACACAGGCACCAACTAAGTAATTTAAAATAGGTATTCAAAACACATTATTATAAATACCCTGCAAAACCGAAAGATGCATAGTAAATAATTTTTTGTTAATCCTACTATAGTCATACCACCTCAGGGTGAGGCGGCAATAGTCGACCGGAATAATCCCTTACCCTTGGGTCTATTGTGCGAGTCGACTGTTTCCGCCTCATGGTAGTATAGACTATAACTTATGTAATTTTGTCTAAACTTATTAATAACATGATCATGAGGAATTAAAGACTAAAACATCATGATCATAATTAAACAAATTAAAATATAATGCAACCTAATGAATCAATTTCAGTCAAATATTTTATGAATAATATTTTATATTATGCTTCTAAACATCAAAACTTTATTAAAATGGAAAGAACAAAAGCTTATGTTCTTTGTTTAATTGCAGTAATATTTAATGTATAATAAATTCTTTAATACAAAATCCAAATTGTTAAAATAATAAAACCTATTTATAATAATTTCAAATTTGACTTTAATTTATCAAAGGCATTTAATTGGTGCATCTAATTGATTGTATTATGCTATATTTCTTCACTAGTGTATAATACACACAATAGTTTACTTTATATTTATATTTTATTAATGTTAATTATTAAATACTTTCTTAATATTTACTTTTAGAATTAGAAAGCCCCAAACACCATGACCCTGAGTAAGAAGTTCAATTATGATTAAATATTGTTCTATATCTAAAGCAACAACAAATTACTTGAAGCCTTAAACAATTATACAAAACAATGCACAGGGGATAGTAATTAAAATAAAATGGAAAATACAGGAGCAGTAAAAAAAATATTATTAGTTACCAAGCAGAAAATATTATACCATCAATATTAAAAGCATCAAGATATCTTGTTATAGATCAACATATTATATTAAGGTTAAACTAAAATTAATTAATATGGTATACGGGTATTAAGGCAAGATTATAAGAAAAGATCTTCAATTTAGTTCCCTTAACTAATGAACTTGCTGCATGAAAAAAATCAAAGCATAGGCCGACTAAATAATGCTAAACTGTAGTTAAATAATTATTCACATGTTAAATCTACATTAAACATCTTGTTAGTAGCAAAATACATGCTTTAAAAAGGGCGACCAACAGACAAAAGAAGTTGTGATCCAACACCTGATTAAAACATAAGCAAGCACCATCTCTGTTTTAGATATACAGTACTACTATACCAAAACAATTAGAAGTAAATTTGTTTGTTTACTTTATGCAGTTCCTTTTGTAAAAAATAAGAATAAAATTTAACTTAAGACATCTAAGTTATTTTTGTTATTTAATTAAAATTAAAGTTATTAAATTGTCAGTTTTATACTTTAGTATACGAGATGTACTGCAAATTGTATTAATAGAACAACATGAATAACGATTTTATAAAAATGGAAAACAATTATTTAAATTCAACAGCCAATATAAAATTACATTATGCAATAAATGGAAATGCATACATTACAAAAAGAATAACAAATATGTAAACATTTAACTAGCCGCCTTCAACAGTAACAACATTAAAAGCATTAATCATTTTGAATCCAAACTGATTAATTTTGGGTGTCTAAAAGTTCCGGATCAGGAGGCAAAAGCATAACATTTGCAAGAGCAGGTTTGGGAGTTATATTGTTAGCCTTCATATATCCTATGAATTGTGTCGGTATTTCAGCAAGAACTTCTCTGGCCAGACGCAACCTAGCAGTGCGCGGGTCACCCACAGATATAAATTTGTTGAATGGCACAAATTGCACTATGTCTCTGGCAGCCTTAACGCCACCAGCACTTAAAGCAACAGTATCTGCATCCAACGTTTCCATAGCTGTGAAATCTGCATTGCCTACTCCAACTATGATGATAGATAGTGGCAGAACAGATGCAGAAACAATTGCCTAGAACAGATTGTACACGTTTATCAATCAAAAGTCAGTAATAGTTAAGCACATTTAATTTAACCGTCTTTTAATACCATCTATTGACTGCTAAACAATGTTTGTAATCTCGATATAAATTGTCACTGATGACAATCTGTTACATGGTGTTGAGTGACATCATAATTCATGCGTTATTATAAAAGAAGCTAATCATAAATCTCTGGGAAAAATAAAATAACCAAGTGTGAGATAAAATTAATCAACTTAATTATGAAATAAAATTTTGTAAAATATAAGTAAACAAAAATTATTGCCTAATTGTTTAAAGGGTAAAATTATTGATTATGAGTAGTGTTGAGTACACAAATTTACTTATAATAAAGAAAATTTATAATTCCAAGACTTAAATAAATCTCTCAATATAAGAAAAACAAGTTTTAAGCCATATTCAAATCAATGAATACAGAAACTATAAGAAGCGCAATCCCCATGTTAAAAAATTCAGCCCAGTTTTATTTGAATTTGACGAGGTTGCCACGGCGTTCACTAGGTAGCGGAAGCGCCACTGTCGCCGCCGTGCCTGTGCTAGAGAAATTGGTTGGCGAAGCGTTGGCCCAGCTGCTACTAGGGAAATACACCATTTCTCTCTTCCTTGTCCAAGGCAACGAGTTTCCATTTGTTTGTAGCTATAATATTTTAAGTATATATAATATAATTTGAATTTTTCCGGCTAATAAATTAATGTATAACTACCCATAAAACATTAATCACAACATTATTTTCAAAATGCAAATGAAAATTATCAGAATATTGGTAAAAGTACTGTCAACATATTATAATAATAATTTTGAAAATACATCATCATACATGGGAATAAAACTTTAATAAATTGTTTTTTGTAATTAATAAAATATAATTTTAAAAACAAGTTATAAATTATCTCTTTAAAAAAGGTTTTTATTCTGTTGAATAGTATTTACATTATTGATGAGTTACCTGAATATTTAAATAAAACAAATAAAATTTGCTTTCACCACATATTTTGTCACAATTATTTATGGTACACTATGTAGTAAGAAATCAAACACCAACATATGAGTAAATTTCTTTAATAACTAAATTTAAATGGCTCATCTGATTTCTTATAAAATGTAATTCCAATAAGGATTATAACTTCAATTTTCTGTAAAGTAGCATACACCATTACATTCCAACTATATTTTCATCAAAGAATAACTTTTTTTTATGTTATAAGGTTTTTAAGGGAAATTAATAATATA
>JAGFPH010000533.1:289544-324018 GCA_018207615.1 Philaenus spumarius
ATGTTGATTGAATGGTAAACAATGTTTAGATTAAAATAAATATTAGTATCATACAACATTCTAAATCATTTTACCTTTAATCTTCGAGTGATTAATGAAAATCTAACTTTTTACTAACGGGGAAAAGCAGTTAAAATGTATTACTAAAGCTATGTAAGTAATTAACAAAACCCGAGACAATATCGTCTGATAGTACGCTATAACGAAACGGTAGCCGTGAGCCGTGGGAATATAGCGAGATTCTGGCGCGTACTTAATCGTATCTTTAACCTGCTGTAAAAACTAAACCACTTGAGCTAATTTTTTGAATAAATATGTTTCATAAAATTTAACTTATTGGCTCAAACTTTTACGCTTACACCTCATCTCTGACCAAAAAACAAAAAAATTTCTCACAGAACAACTTTTTCGTGTCACAATTTAAAGTTCCATATTAAATCTTAGCTTTGGATATTTATGTACACCTTTAAAGATTTTTTATAATTAATAATTTTTATAACAATATCATCCCACACTAATATCCTGTCAGTGTGTAAAATTTCAAAGAAATCGGTGTGTTGCAAGTGTTCAAAACAACAGTGTATTTGAAACACGAGCATCACAATTTTAGCATCATCTACGAGCCGTCTTGGCTTTCTAGACCTTCCCAAGATGGTTAAGGCACACTTCATTATCTATTATTTCATACTGTATACAGGCGATGGGCCAGTCTATTTATTCTGTGGTCGCTGGTGCGATGGCAAGGGGTTGGAGGGGTGTGTGCGACACTGGCGCCGACAGCCTGCGCCTCGTTGTGGCCGCCGTGTCAAGCTTGTTTTGGCGCGAATAAAATCGGCTGACTATTCTCCATATAAATAGCGCTTCTTATAGTTTCTGTATTCATTGTTCAAATTTAGGCATATTTTCTCTGTAACTTGTTGATTTCATGTGATGATAGCTGTTGGTGATTTTCATCTTAAACAAAAGTATTTTCTCTACCTCAATATATGTTTGGTATATTTTAAATCTTGAACTCATCTTTTAAATGACCAATAACTAAACAGTTCACTACCTGCGGAGATTCTACAATTTTCAGAGAGTGATTTTTATTATTAATGCAATTCTTTTCTAATAGCTTATTATATAATAAATGTATAAACTACCTGAACAGTTTGAGGCATATCTGTAATAACGCCATCAGTAAGTATAAGGAGAATAAAATAGCTCGATCCATCTCTGTATGATGCAGCAAATCTTGCTACGTGGTTGATCACAGGTGCAAAGTTAGTAGGCCCATAAAGTTGTACTTGCCTAATGCAATTCCTGTATGCCTCCAATACACCTTAACGTAAATTAAACACAGTTTTACACTACATTCATGTTGCTTCCAATCTATATTATAAAATTATTGATAAAATAAACTGCAGAAGTGTAAGTATCAAGACGTACAAGAATAATGGCTTTATTTTGAAGATGTTGTAAGCACATCTTACCTGTATGCATTCTGTGACGATTCAGGTGACATGACATAATACAAAATTATAACACAAATAAACATGTAAGTACATTGGACCAGCAAATTAATTGATGCTAAGGTTCATTCTGTTGAAGTGGTCTTTGTATTTGTCTTAAAAGAACATTATATAAATAACAGTGATGTCACTTACTGCCACCAACATTTGAAGTTAAATTATACCACTAAATGGGTTTCAAATACTTATTTGTCTATTGTTGTTTTTTTTAAAAACACTAGGTAACTAAAATCATTATAAAGAAAACTTATACACACCGACTAATCCATACACAAAACACCAAATCAGTCATTTGCACATAAAATACAACCATATGTAATTAATATCGGACCTAAAGAACAAGGCAGACTAAACCTAACTAAACATATTACACAGAAAAATAAATACAACCTGAAAATAATAGACCAAGAAAATAAATATATATATATAAATAGCATCTAACTGATCAAAAACAAGAAACCCAATTAGTAACATTACAACAACATATAATATTCAACAAATAATAATATAAAACCAGTGTTTAAAAATCATAGTAGAAAATAGCATTCAAAACTAGCTCTATCCTAAACTCAATACTGAACTCTACAACAAATTTAAGCAAAATGAAATACATAAACTGAACTTCAGCTCATGAAATAAATTCACAAGACGCAAATTGTGCAATGTGTATTGTGTTCATGTTGTGGCAGGCAGAACAGTGGAGAGGGAGCGTGAGTTTGATTCCCCTCATGCTTCCACGGCAACTGTATTTTTTCTTAGAATCAATCCACAAATCGGCATCTTTTGTTTCTTTTTCTTCGTCTGTTGCTTTGTCAAAAAAAAATTTGAAAGTTAAAGAACAGAAAAAATATGTAACTAATGTTTTTAAACAATGATACAGTATAAGTAAATTCAGTGTTCAAAGTTTAAAATGTTTAATTTGTTGGAGTTTGTTTATGTATGTACTCACAATAAAATGAGTTGCAATAACGTTGTATTTGCTTGTTTATTTATGAAATATGTAGGTTATTTTTGAACAAAAATCTATATTTTACGGAAACCTGGGATCAAACGACCAAACAGGTAACCGGCCAGGGTCTCGGTCCCGACCAGACCGGTTAAGAGGGGTCAATTGGCTTCAATTGAAATTGGTATTTCTTAGTTCATGTTCGTTCATATTATTATTATAGCTATTCAAATATTTTGTATCTTCCAAGTATTACTGTTTTAGATTGTTTCTTAAAGTTTAAAATATTTGGACAAAGAAATAAATGGTCTGTACTTCTTGAGGTGTACTTTTAAACTGTGTAACACTTATGTCCATGTCACAGAGAAATTAATAAAGTAAGATATGAATCAGCTGTTTCCTATAGTGACTAATGGAACAGAGATTTGGTCTAAATGAATAAATGACGCAATACATAAATAATACTAATCATTTAATTTTTTCATATAAATACATTTCTTAATGACGCAAAGTAATTACAGTAGAATCATTTTTTTTTTTTATAAACAAATAATAAAACATAAAGCAGACTGTAAAAGTAGGTAATGTAAAAGCAGACTTAAAAAATATATATTAAAATATGATCGTGTGTAAAATGTGAGAACTGTATAGAAACTTTGTTTCAAAAAGTAGTGCGTTGTACGCGAATAATAAAACGGTAGTCGAAATTATAAACAGTTCAATAAATAAAATATAATAACAATACATAGCACAATCTAACATGAATCGAGAACTTAATATGAAAGTATGTACAGTGATCATGGATGCAATGAAAAGAGAGAGAGGGGAACAACTTGCCTACGTGCCGAAAAGCAGGTAGCCTAGCGAATTGGTTACGACACAGAACATTCTAGAAGCAGTAGAGGGGATCAAGATGGCGACATAGCTTATGTTTGTTGAAGGAAGCCGGCGTGTGTTATCGCAAGTAAAATGTGATTTTCTTTGAAAAAGTGGTGACAAGTTGGTCATAATGTAAAGTAAATGTACTTTGGAGGTGGCGTGATTAAAAATATTAAGCTGATCATGTAGGATTGGTTGTTTATCGACGGATATTCTTTCGATGTGCTTTGTTGGAACTTGTGTAAGGTAGGCTTCAGAGGTGAATTGTGAAATCGACGAAAAAATCCTAGGTAACGGACAGTGCGACGAATATAATAAATAAAACTGTAAGTAATAATGGCCATAAGACATTTCTTTAGTCTGCAAACGTAGAATTTTTTATTTTTTTAAAAAAGCTAACTTCTTTAACTTTTATTGCGTCATCACTTAAGATATGGTTCACAAAACTTTGCATAATTGTAGATAATTTCTTGAGTTGTTTGTAGATATATGTACCACTATGTTTATGTTTCTTAATTGTTGTAAATATCAATTTTTTATCATGTTTGAGTAAATAATTGTTGTCTTGCCGCAATGCCTTGAATTTCTTTATATAGCCACGTGTGTCCATTTTGCCACTACTTTAATTAGCCAAGTTCCCGCCCCTAAGAAAATAGAGTTAGTTAACAAGTATCTTTCAGTGATTAGTAATTATAAATGAATATATGCAAACAGAGCATAAGTAGGGTTATATGTGGATTATCGCAAATCATCATGATTATTATATTTTTTTTTATTATTGAGATCATGGGAGTTAAGTGAAGGTGATTTTTAAGGTGAATTTAAGTAAGGTGAGTTTTAAGGTTATAATAATAAGATGAGTTGAAGTAAGGTGAGATATTTAATATTGTTCTACGTTGAAGTTGGAAGAAAGAGGTTATGGAGAGTTAAGGTGGGTGATGATTATTATTGTAGTGAGGCAATGGGCCTAGGAGGTGCATAAGTTTTTAAGTAGTACATGAGCGACGATTTCTTGTTTTTAAGGTAAATAGGTAAGGGAGGTATTGAAGAGATATTAATGGTTATTAGATAATCCACATATAGCATTTTTATTTTGATTTAAAACATAATTTTTTTTTATTTTTGAACTTTTTATCGAACCCCATTTTTTTTTTAACACAGTATAACTTAACATTTTATTTTATTTTTTGTAACCTTCCGTTACAACTGTTAAAATTTATGCTCCATCTTCAACAATCTAGGGCTACTATAGGTCACAGCCACCCGTTGTAACTTTGCTATGATTTATTTCCCTTCAGGCATTGAGTTCATATAAATATTATTATTTTGACAATAATTTTGATATATTGTCACTTCTTTGGATATTATAATATTTTATGCATATTGAATGTTTAAAACTGTTTTAAAATTTATCCCAAATTATAAATATTCACTTTATATCGAATTTTCCAAAACCACAATTATTTAAACATGGATGCACACGGTCCCTATATAATAGCTAATACACTGTTTGTCACTTGTTTATCATCAATCGATCCGGCACCATCTTAACATCTGTACAAGTTTTGTTTTGAATAATAATTATTAACCCTATTTACATAATATCCATTTCTTCCTTATAATTCTTAACATACAATATTGATTTTATTTTAATATAACTAATGAGCTAAACATGAATTATTTCATATAGGAATAGTGTAAAGTTATTAGTTTAACCTCTTTAGGCTATATCACCAACACATACTAGTTTCAAAATGTTATGTTCTACAAAATTAAATAAATAACAAGGTAAGTTTAGATCTGATTTAGTTGTTTAATATTTGTAACTGATGTTACAAAAAATTTAAAAAAAATGTAAATGTAAACTGTTAAAAAAAATGGGGTTCGGAAAAAGTTTGCAAAAAATAAAAAAAATATTTTCAAACTAATAAAATGCTATATATGGATTATTCTCTACCTCTCCTTTATTTCATTCACTTATTCACCTTTAAATACAAAAAATCGTCGTTCATATCATAACTTAAAATCATCAAGAAACACCTCATAAAAAAAATTATTATACACCATGTATCTCACCTCCACTCCAACGTAGAATTACACCTTAACATCAACCTTAAGCTTCACTTTACCTTCATTCACCTTACACCTTAAACTACAACTCACCTTAGGCCTACCTTAGACACTTTATTAATAAAAACCTTAAAATCACATTTGTTTAATTCTCATATGAAAAAATTAATAATCCATATATAGCATTTTATTAGTTTGAAAATATTTTTTTTATTTTTTGCAAGTTTTTCCGAACCCCATTTTTTTTAACAGTTCATATATCTTATTATATTTTTATTTTTTGTAACCTTCCGTTACATATTCTATGATTACAAGGTTATTTTAATTTCCAAAATGATAGTCTCTGTTATGTAAATTTTGAGGTTATTTGACAATTCTGTGAATTTTACTTTTCCCTGTTCTTTTAAAATAAAAACCAGAATCTTATGTCTGAATATTATGTATAAAAATCATCCCTTGAAGACTATTTATGGCCTAAAATGTTACAATATGAATTACATTATGGTTACCTTGGGAGTGCATTCAGTTCAAAATGGAGCTATTTAACAGCAATTACAAACCTCAAAACTTTAAAACTAGAATACAACTAACATGTTTATTGTCACTCTTATTTTTATGAACATTTATGATGTATTTTGAGGCTCTTGTTGCAAATCAATCACCAATTTCCAACTAATTTACTAGAGATATCGATGAAAATACAAACTTTGTTATTTATTAATGAACCGAATGAAATTACGTTTCTACAACCCCCCCCCCCCCCCCCCTCATGGAATGTGTTTCAATAAAACACCCAGTTATAGAGAAATTGTTGTTCGCAGAGCACATTGTAAGCTGGGATTATTCATACACCACCAGGATAGTGGTGCATATCTTTCATAAATGCAAAAACGGCAAATTTATGAAACAATTAGAAGACTACCACTTATACAAAAACAATGATCTAGAGCATCCAGGTAAATTAGTGAATGACCAAAACCCTCCCATCTTTGAACTAATTTTTTGTTTGTTTTGTTTTAGAGTGTGGAACTCTGCATTTTCTTTTCACGTGAGCCACAATGAAGTTTTTTTACTCCCTAACGGTAGATATTGTTAGACAGTGGTACGTACCTGTAATTCTAACTAACCTGAGTAAAGATCCCATGATGTTCATTAATTCACTCAAACCTAATTGAAACAGAGGCTCTTACAAATACGTCCTAGCAATCTGTCCTCAACCTGCCTTCTCACCCTCACCACAAAACCTACATGATGAGACCTTCAGTTTTCATACGCTTCCTGAGAATGCCGTCATCTGTTATTTAACATATTACCTGTCTTAGAAGTAGAAGTATTTGTATGTGATCACTGTCTGGGCCTCCAAATTCGTTCCAAAGATTAAAGTGAGTTTGTTTGCCCAACTTGATGCCAAGGACCTTACTCTTAATATTCCATGAACCGATTATGCACCGGTAAATAGTTTGAAGGTTCCCTTTTTTGAATATCCACCTTTTTGTTACCAGAGAAACCCTGGTGTCCTGGTTCCAGAAGAGGTGAACTTTGTTATATTCAACCAGTCTTAGGAAACGCATGGGGTAATTGCAAACTAGAGTTAATATTTAAATTTTACCTTTGAAATTGGTTTTATCTTTAAATATTGTAGCAAAGCAACTTAAATTGATATTCACACTTATCTTAAAGTTTAACCCAGTAGATACCAGGACTATACCTCTCTCAACCTTAGATCTGTCAGTGAACCATACCAGATCTTTTGAGGGGAATCTTTGGACTAATAAAAAAGCCAAGAGCAGATCAACTGATTACACTATGTACCTCTGGTATAGTAACATGACAGTAATTATTTGTATAAATATAAAGTCTTTGAGCGGTATATAAAGGTTTTGTTTTGTACCGTGTTAAAACATTTGTATAAGAGATTTTTAAATCCTTTCAATGATGAAAACATTTTCAAAGCATGTATTGTATTATAAATAAGTGGTAAAAGGATTGCTGTTGAAGTGACTTCACTTATACATACCATATATAATTTTATTATAATTACTTGTTCGGACATTTGCCATCATTTGTGTGTTAAATAATCAAACACGACGTTTCGGGAATACAAATCAATTCCCGTTCTCAAGTGACTAAAACTAACGGTACATATATAATATTAGAATATAGAGCTGTGGAAGAATATGCAATTATAAAGCCCTAAGAATGATCCTACCAATTTATACAATCAATGCTGCTTCTTGTTTAATATGATAATATTAAAGTTTTCATAGAAATACTGAAATGGAAGCAGGATAATGAAACCTAGTACAGAAACATCAATCCGCTTACCACTGAAAATATTTGTTGATTTTGTAATGTTTTAACTGTTTACAGCCTCTTCTTCGTTATGTATTTTTTTATTATACACAATACGCACTACTGCCAGAAACTACAGTTTAAATACATAAGTGTAAAAAATAAACATTAGAAAAGTTAGTTCACACATACAAGGCCATATTATAGTTCATAGGCCACTGTTGAAATATATGAGTGTTATACAAAATATGAACACAAACAAATTAAATAATTTTTACACAACATACCATGGACACCCGAACAATAAGGACTGCTAGGATCCATGTTGACAAAGAATTCGTGTGATACCAAACCTTCTGGAGGAATTCTAGCACCAAAACCAAGAACAGGAAACATTTTATCACTGTCATAATCCTGGATTATTGATCCTACTGCTGTGATTGCTTGCTCATAGCAATTTGGAGTATGACCAGACACATAATGCAGAGAATCGGGACTGCCTGGATTTCCATTTGAACCTGTGTACAAAATATATTTACTACGAACAGAATATCTATTTGAAATAATTAACTAGGGGAGACCCCTGCGTGCTCCGCACGCCAACCCCCCACCCCCCAACTCCCTGTTGAAACCCGTTGTGTGGTTGTGTGCCGTTGGAACCCGTTGTATAGTCAGCAAGGCTCAGGCCTACACTTTAATAAAAACCTAACCTAAAAATTGATTTAAAATTTGAAATAAACTGTCAATGAAAATATTAGAGACTACAGCTGATTACTGAATCAACAATAAACATTACAAAAATAAAAAGCCTATAGTTCAATTACACAGCAACAAATCAGACCTAAAACACACCAACAATAACATAACCTAAATCAAATCATCTGTTGACATTTGAGTAAGTTTAAAGTAAACAACTTATTTATTTGAAACTCAATTAGTTTATCAGCTGTTTAAAATCAAATTACAGTATTTCCTATTTAGCCTAGTTGTAGCATAGGCTACTGATGCATTTTTAAAACTCGGAATAAAACTAAAATAAAAGTGTAAATCAAATATTTAGCTTCACAGTGACTTAGAACTAGAAATTATCTTTTAAATAAAAAAAGAATCATCAAAATCGGTTAAGTATTAACTTCAGGAAGTGAGTGAACTAAAATCAGGAATTTTTTTAAAATATATAGATGTTATTGACCATTGCCAACATCAATCTGTTCATTTATTTTAAGATTTAAATTTTGTTTTCTTTACATTGACTAAGACAATTTGGCACCTCTTTGTAACCAGGGTTTCACAGTAAAGATACTTTTTTTAACAGATGGTTAAAACTAATAAACATAACTTATAAACATTCTTAGCCCAGTTTCTACATAAAAGTACATGTACTTAGCGCCTTAAGATTGACCTGACTGACATGACATTGATATATTGTTATGTACCTTTCAAACCCTTTCTGTTGAAAAGTATCTTTAGTGGAATTCAGCAAAAAATAAGAATGAGATTATTCCAAAAGCTTGTACTAAGGTTAAATTTTGAACCTTAAATCCCTATGTATACCACTCCTTTCATTCAGGATCCATCAGAATACCATTAAAGTGAATTTTCTTTAAAATTATGATCTTTCTGTTTTGTTTTTGCATTTTATTATTAATATTTATTCTATATATTTATTTAAAAAAGACATCAAACTATTTTTCTGTGTTAATTGATTTGTCTTAGCAATATGGAACAATTCATGCAAGAAACCAAATATAGAATAAAATTAAACAAAAAAACCTTGTCGCCTACTTCAAAGAGGTTGTTAAAAAACAGTAAATCAAAGTTTGTAAAGTAATATTACATGCAGCAAAATAAAAGACGAGTTCAAAAAGTAAGTGTTGTTTAATGACAGTTCTATCACAGTAATCCAATTACTGTCTAGCACACAAACTTTTCTGTTTTTTAACCTTCCACTGTTATAATTTCAGCAAAAGAATGTATACAACATGTTTTTTTATTATTTTTAATGTTTAAGCCAGTAGACAGTTCCTCTGACTCAAAATATATTCTGTTATCTAATTTTTGAAACCTCAAACTGCTGAAATTCAATGAGGTTGTTAAGATTTATGATGACAATGCAATAAGTGATGGAATTGTTAGAAAATGAATAAAACAGTTCAACCAAGGCTATATGAATGTTGTAATATACATTAATTCTTTAATATCAATATTTTATTCAAAATATTAAAATTTATAAACTACACATTATGAAACTCTTTCGTAAAGAATAGTAAAATGTCTTAGTAATAACAATAATAATTGAAAAAAAATTATACAGAGAAATAAAGCAGCAATTGATTACAATAATGGAATTATTTATTGATATTCATATAAAAATTTTTATGAATAAACTTTATAAAAAGAAAAAATCCTTTTCTTGGTTTATATAAATCTTATTTAATGAAACTATTAATGTAGCAAAGAGATTAAATTGGTACACATAACATATTATAAATCCAAATAATAATTAGGGCTATTTATGGCTCCTTAGAATGTCTTTCATTTAATAAGTGTCTATTTCTTCTATTATCAGAACTGTTTGATGTAATTATTAATTATAAAAGAAAAATTGGTACATATTAAACATGATATAAAATGAAATTAATTGTCTATATGAGTCTCTTTCTCAGGGTTAAGGTAAGAGCGGCTTATCTCAAGGAAGTAGGGATTTCAAGCCTAAAATTAGCATAAAATAAATCAATGAAATTAAAGTTATTGTTTGATTAATGAATGAATGATTGGGGAAATAATTTTTCATAGTATCAATCACTTTGGGTACACATTGAAAAGTTTATATTAAAATATTCTGTTACTTTAACAGATAAAATTGATATTCAATAATGTTTGTACTTTTTTTCTTTTTTTAATATAAGATCTGCATACTAGGCTATTAGTTATGACAAAGTAATTTCAAATCAATTAAATTAGGTCTCACCCAATTGGTTCTGAGGTTATGCGTCTTTATCTTAGGTTTGACTGAGATATTAGTAATCACTTTATATAAAAATCACTTTCACTTGATTGCTGAAACTTTCTGATATACTTTGGATTGATATCAGTAATACTTTTTTTTTCTTTTTGGAAAATCTACCTCAAAATTATTAAATACAGAGGCCCATCCATCCAGTCTGGGGTCTTATTCAACAATGCATTTTTTCTTCTTTGTAGTATTGAAGCTATGCAAAGAGATATCCTATTGAATCCACTGCTTCTTGTTCTTCTTATATGGGGAGATGAAATGGTATATTATGACCCTATTACACAAAACTAAACCTTTAATAGTTACATTTACATTTACTGAATTTACTATTATTAAAATTATTGTTTAAAACATACTATGGGATTTAAATAACTTCTCTTGCATTAATTAATCCTTACAAATTAACATACATAGCATGACTTCTAATATTATTTAAGATTCCGATCATATGTTGGCCTAAGCCAATCAGAATCGTGTTCCAATTTCAATGTCTATTTCTATACTAAAACGTTCTCTTCAGACTTTTTTTTTTAGACTATTTCTGTAATATTTTAATATCCGCGGTCATATTTTAAGTGAGATAAAATGTGTATACATATGTGAAAAGGTATTGTGACATTCTCGTCTTATTTCGATTGAATTCTATTTATCTCTTGTCTTTGCTTCAGACCTATTTATTGTTATAGATAACTCAGGTTTTTTACGGTTATTTTTAATATGGATGATATAACGACTTATAATTGGTGAATTGTTGGATTTACATTTTTGTGTGACTGGAAATGGTGACAATTTTGGCCATTTCATAGTTTAATATATGTTGTAGAAATTTACCGCTAGGTGTCGCGCCAGTGTTTCTTTTGATTTAAATGGAATTCCTAAATTAATTTTTATTTTGTACAGATTTATTTCTCAACATCATTTTGAATTGTTATAATGTGAATGTAATGGACCTAGAAGTGGGCGACCTTCTGTTGTCAATAAAGTTTGGTCAAAATGAGAAAATTCATAAGAATCAATGTTTTTCAAATTCTTTAAAATGCAATGTATTTTCTGAAATTTGAAGAGGCCTTTTATATCACATTGTAAAACATTAGTTAGTTTGTCAAAAGTTGTGTACAGAAAACATTTCCTGAAAACAATACATAAGTGCATTGATACTTTCCTCTAATTTAATTTCAACGGTAATTTGGTGTTTTTGAGTCAAACAGTAACTTCTGGCAACACTTAGGTGACAACTTACGTCCAGAGTCTAAACAACACTCAATGGCACAAAAGATCTCCAAACAAACAAAAGCTTGAAATCAACATTTCGATAGAGGAAATAGTTTTTATCATATTATGAAATAAAGAGAATGCCCATTATTATTAGGTGTAAGATAGTAAGTGCCCACTCATCCAACGCTGAAAAAATGCATTATGCAATTTAAAATAAGCGACAGAGCAGTTTTAGTTGTGGGATTGTGTTGCTGGATGACAATGATCGACCTCATGCTTCAGCTGCATCACAAAATACTAATCACTATTTATGGCAGGGAACAAATTTTCCATTGTTTTCATGAACAAACTGGCCTCCTGACACGACAAGTACCTCAACAACTATGTTGAAGCTATGTTGAAAAATAGTATTGAGTGTAATCTTCAATATAAAAATAAATAAAAAAAAGACTATGTAAATAAATTAAAAGAAAAAGACTATATACATAGTTTTTCTAACAAAAGACAAAACTTAATTTGTGGAGACTTGTCACATAATAACATATACTGTTGCCCATTATAATTATATTAGGAATTAATTTTGGTTTTAGAAAAAATGTTCAATACAAATTTTAGTCACCTAAAAGTTGGAATTTAATTTTTAATTATTTTTATTTTTTATTTGGTCAATCATTTACTACCACTCTCTGTATCAAATGGTCATCAAATGATCATAACAATCACATGTAATAATTACTATTTTTAGTACTCATTACATAAGGCAAAAGATAAGAGAAATAGCACCAAACAATATTAACACAAGCAAAAATAGCTTTCTCACACTTGTACAGTTTATCAAAACAAAAAATATAATCTCTGTCTCTCCAAATAAAAAAAAACTAGCTGACCCGTGTGAATATTTCGCAAGTTCGGAGTAGGCCTACATTTACCTGATTTAACACGTTGATTTAATTCAGTTAATTAAGTTTATTTATTTACATTGGTTTATAAATAACAGTTTCCCTATACAATCTTACAGTGTAAACAATCTAACTAACAGCTGTCATGCTAGTTAAACAGATGGTTAGTAGATGGTGCCTTTCATTAGGAACATACAGAGTATAATATAAAAGTTTTTTAAATCAATTTTTGTTATTAAAACATGAATTTTAAGCTGTTTGTCTATTTTTTCCGTGTAGTGGTTAAGGGGAAAGCTTTAAAATGATGCCTCATTCATGTAATTTAATGATGTATTAAGGAAGTTATGGCGTACCGACAAAAAAATAGTCTTGAGAAATAATATATGCGATATATTATATTATCAGTTGACTATTAAAAACAAAAATTTGGTTACCTGAAAAATGTTTAATGAGCTTTGATGCATGTGAAATGTTATTCTACAAGTCAAACTGAACGGAAAATAATTGAGAAAGTACTTAATTTTGTCATCTAACCTTTTTTAGTATGGTTTCAGATAGTCAGTCATTTAAAGTGTCAATTCACTTTAAAAGTTTTCAGAATATAGTTAATCTAAAGTACATCAATAGAAAATGTTCTGGGGCACAAACATAGATAAAATAAGAATATTGTATTTAATTTTATGGTTAACTACAGAAATGTGATAGAAGCCTCTGTTTCACCTTAAAAATAATAATTAGACTGTAATAATTATAAAGTGTTATTTACCAGTAAAATCAATAGCTATGGAACAATGCAGCTGAGTTCCACCTTTAATATAGTCCAAGAAGGAATATATTGGTCGAACTTCAAAGTGATCTAATGTAATCTCTCCTGAATGTGTGTATTTCTCTTTCTTGCGGTCCTGGAAGGTAATTCATCATATACAAGTTTTACAAATATTAAATTATACGTACAATATTATTTTCATCAACTTAACTTTTTTCTGTTATTTCAAACACTTTCTTCTTAATCTAAAACTACTGCAAGAATGTAAATTTATTTTTACAATTGGTTGGAAATATGTTAAATTGTTACTAATACAAGACCATTTAAAATTATTAGATATAGGACTTACCGTTTTCAATATTCCGTTTTCGTCGTTAGTTGCTTACGTATGTTTCCAGTACATAAACATACAAAAGTTGGTACCACTACTTAAATGTTAAAAAAATTGTCATAAAAGTTACTTTGTCGGTTAGAGGCCTATATCAACTATGCCAAATTGCTTGTTAAAAACTATGGTCGTTTCGGCTATTCAGCCATTTTCAAGTTTATTATCAGGTTTCACTTCATCATTTGCACAAACACTTATACATAATTACGCATTTGATGAGTACGCACCGGGACATCATCGAATGTAGTTGACTCATGAGTCAATAGGTTTAAGCAATACGGGCATGAAAGTGTTATTATTTATTATGTAATTATGTATAACCATGTGTAAGTGTTTGTGCAAATTACGAAGAGAAACCTGATAATAAACTTGAAAATGGCTGAATAGCCGAAATGGCCATTGTTTAACGACGAAAACGGAATATTGAAGACGGCTAGTACTAGGTATATCTAATAATTAGTATATCAATATTCAGAATGGCGACTAACAATAATTATTGTAAACATTATAAAGTGAGAAATTTAACTTTTTTCTTGTTTTGGTTTAAAGACATAAAAAATGTTTTGATTATCATCACACATAGAGAAATGGGCAATTTTGTATGGGTCTAAGTGTGTTAGGCATGGGTAAAACCTTTTGAAGAAAGTGTACATCATACAGGATAGGCCTACATGATGTTTGTGTGTATTTTCGTTTTGTAGCTAAATAAAGGCAGTTTGTTATGTGAAAGTGCTTGATCTTCCTGTCAATTCACTGTTCAGTGGTGGAGGAAGCTTTCCGGGCTCTGGTTTCAGTAAAACAGACTAAGCTTCCTCGCTACATTTTTCTCTCTCCTTATGTTAAACCTTCACATAACAAGCTAAACCTGTTTATACTAAGACACTAAACGCAACAAATTTTTTTTCAATTTTTGTAGTGCTTTGAAAATATCATTTAAGGTTTTCACTTTAGAACTGGAAGGAACATTACAATAATAATAAAATGTTCAATTAAAGTCGTTGTTTAATATTGCGGCCATTAGACTTTGTTTATTTATTAAAAACAATACAGCTTGTTATTTTTGATTACATAAAAACGAAAGCAAATTTCCAACTAATTAATACCAACAAAATGATAAGATTACAATTAGATATATAGAGAATTTTATACTACTGCAGTTGATATATACACTAGGCCCAAGCTAGCTGCGCGCGTGGCCTTCAGATCAGGCGGGTGGGTTTCGTACCTTTCTAAAAACATCCGCCGCGCCGTAGTGCTGTGACTCACTCAAGCCATTTCCCTTCGCTTGCCCGATACACTGGTAGAATGTCAACAGGACGGCTAATACACTGGTTGCCACGCGCGCAGCTAGCTTGGGCCTACTGTACAGGTGCACAGTAGTCACCTGTCTCATAAAGGTTGCACACCTATAGATAACTGATGATAGTAAAAGAGTCATTAACATTTTGTCTTGTTAAAGTAGTGTTGAGGAAGTTTGTTTTTTTTATTCTATAAGTTAACTTTTAACAAGTACTACACAATTTTAAATATTTCTAATGGTGATGGTTAAATTGAATTTTATTATGATTTTGGAACTCCAGGACTCACTGTCAATGCACACTTAGCAGTCAGATTCACTTGTACAACAAATCATGTAAAGAGTGAATCAAAGTTACATAACAATATTTTGTAATTTGAATCTAGAACATTATTTAAAATAGTCCATAAATGTTTAATTTTGTATGTATAGGTAATTTTGTATACTTATAACTAAATAAATATCTTATTTATAAAACTGCTCGCAGTTTACTGGACTGCGAGCAGTTGTATAAATTAATAAGGTATTTATTTAATAAGGCAAAAACCGTAATTTTGTAATTTACCCAACAATTTAATTTATCTTTAGAAATAGATATAATATTAAATGAAGATTTTGATAAAAGTAATATTTATATTACCTTCACCACCATACCACAAAACTAATATTGTATTTGGTACTTTTAAATGTTGTAATGGTTAAAATGTTAATATCCCAAAAATCATTAATATTACAAAATATTTATAGAAAACAAAAGATCTTTCTTTTTTTTTTGTAACAACAAAATTAAAAACTTTGACAAGACAAATTTAATTTCTTGGTAATTGGTTATAAAATTCAAAATTAGCCTAATAGTCCAGTCAATATGTACTAAAAATCGAGGGTCGCTGGAAAAAAATCAATACTGTCTGAAACTTTGGGGGTGTTGTTTGTGACCATCCAGTAGTGTTAAATCCAAAAGATCGCTCTGATTAACTCATTACTTCTGGGGGACCACATACTTTCCGAGTTACAGAGGTTCCAAAATATGCAAAATTAACTAAAATGACAAATGATGCCAGTTAACGCTGTTTTTTTGCTAATTACCTTGCATTTTAAATAATATTGAATGACATTATGGTTCTTTCCTCCCCCAAGAAATCAATAGCCATGAAGTATTTCAATCTTGCTAATACTAAATATTATAGCAATAAATGTTTATCAAGTAATGGAATGTTAATATTTTGGAAACGTGGAACTGAAAAGAAAATATAAGGTCATCACCCTGGCCTATGATTCATGTTTGGTGAAAATTGCAGACAAGAAATTCGTAATCGACCCACTAAACCTTTTCCAACAAGTTTGTGTCGTCAAGCAGACAGACGAGGACCTTCAGAATTTGTTTGCATAGGAATTGGCACCCTTTTCCATGTCTGTTTTCTTTGGGGGTGAAATGCGGAAAGGAACAAAGTCATTGCTGTATTCAGCATTCAAGCCAGTTGCTACAAACTTAGAAGGCAAGAAATGTGCCGTGATAGATGGAGGATATCTTCTCCACAAGTTCGTGTGGAATAAAAGCACCACACCTACGTTCCAATCAGTGTTCAAGGCGTATGTGGATTACGTTCAAAGAAACTTTGTTTGGGTGTGATGCCGTTATTGTCTGAAGTTCCAGCTCGCCAAACTGCCAACTACCACAGACATTGCAGCATACCATGCGTTCCGAGCATAGCATCAGGTCCAAACCTGAATGGGGAACGAAATGTCACCTTTGGTATGGGGATGGTCGCTGACAAGAAGAGGGACAGTAGTTCTTCCCATAACAACCACCAGAAACGATGCACCTGACTCAATACTAAAAATCGAATTATGAAGTGCACGAACGGATGTAGTGCAAAAAAGCCGGCCTGCACTGTTCGACCCTATGCAAAAACTGCTGCGGCAATTAATGTGACAATGCTCCTGAAACCCTCCAAGAAGAGGATTCAGAAGGAGTGTGTGAAGAAGAGGCCGTGATGGAGGAAGAAGATGCTTATGAAGATATCTAAGGATACAGGTAACTACTATTTATTTATTATAGGTACTGGTGGACATAACAACTCCAACTGTATTTAAATGGGAAGAATATTTAATTTATTATTGTTGAAAAAATTGTGTTTCAGATCGGAAAGGGAGCGATCTGTTTTGTTGTTTTTGTGTTTTGTGTTTGAAAGGGAGCGGAAACGTTTCAAATTAATTGAAACCTGCTGAAATCGTTCTAAAAATGTAATTCATTTCTAAAACTGTACCTCTGAAATTTCTATGTGTGTAATTTCTAAAATGTATTTTCTAAAAGTGTATATAATTTCTATGTATGTAAATAATGATGTAGGTACTTCATAAGATAAAATGGCATTGGTAAATTTTAACATATAGATAATAATTTACATAGATAATAGCAATAAAACAATAATTGAAAGAACATATAATTAACTTTTTACACCTGTTTATAACGATAGGGGGGGGGGAGGGAAATGGATTTTTGAATGGGATGATTTTCAATGCTTTTTACATTATGCATACTGCGAGGTATCCTAGTGATGGTGGTTCGGGGAGGGGGGAAGGGTTCGTGTAACATTGTACTATCTATGAAAGAACCATAATATTATTTCAAATGCTAGGTACAAAAACCAGCGTTATCTGGCGTTTTTTTGCCATTTTTAAACCTATGTATTTCAGTAAGAATGTGATCAAAATATAAGTTGTAGTAGGGCAAATTGTAGGAAATTCAAAAAGTTAATAGAATGGTCAAAGTCGTAGAACGCAAGGACAAAATGTTACGGCCCAAAAACTGAAAAAGTCTGAAAAAATACAGTTTATTGGACTCATTGAAGTTAACAATGGGTTAATCAGAGCGATCATTTTGTTCCAACCTCAAATGTACATATTGACTGACTATATACCAAATTACTATAGTATATTATTATCATTATCCTCAGAAAAATTCAATTTTTTTTTCAACAGTTAGAAATTGGTGAATTATGTTTTAATACTAATAAAAATGTTTAAAATTTTTGTTCCCATAATTAAGCCATAACAGTTTAAACAATTAGATTTTGGGAAGCGGGGTGACCATGAGGGTAAAGATGTTAGACCAGTCTCCTTCATTTAGAACCCTGTACGTTCAAACCTGGATATTGATTTAGATGCGCTATTCTCTGCTCCCCCTGTAGTATACTAAACTATACTTTATTAGTCTAACTGCTATAAAGAATTTTTTTTAAACAATTAAAATTAATATGTTGTATTTGAATTTCTCTCGATTGATATTTGTAATGTTGCTAATTAAGAAAATATTTCAGTTTGCCATACAAGATTATTGAAACCAAGATTTTATACATATTTGAGTTAATTGACTGACATGCTGTTAATTTACATGTCGAAGAATATTGTACTGTAGAACCATTGGAGGAGAGAGAAAAAATTATACTAAAACCCTAGTACAAAAAGCTAGTTGTGAATATTTTATAAGAAATGTAAAAAATTAAGAAGCACTAAATGCTACAATCTTTTCCAACCCCAATCACCACCATGTTGTTACAATGTTTTAAAATCAAATCTTTGGTAAACAATATAAGAGCAAAATTTTACAATTTGTTAGATGAAAACTTAAATGGTTATTATCGGGCTGATCCTACCATAACGTAAATGAACGTTATAAATTCATTTAAAACTATACCTACAAGTTAACAAAAAACTAGCTATTAAACTAAACTATACACAGCTGGAATAATACTTAAATTCTAAATTAAAACAATTAATCTTAAAGCATAAAACTATGCAACAAAAATTTTAAACTGATTAACAAAAAAAACTTTCAAATTAAATATAGTAGACAAGGAGACAAAACACAAACAAAAACCACAATAATAACAAGTATAACACAAAATGACCACCAAGGTTTTTTTAATGTAAAAAAATAATAATACTAATAAAACATATTTCTTTACAATTTGATATACAATTCTAAGTGAAGGTGGAAATGTAAGTAAATTTGTTAATGTGTGTGATGTGAAAACCCTCTGCAGTTAGTCTGCCCCCCTGTGCTGAGGAACAATAATTTTACAAATTCTTAACAATGGTGTGCAATACTTTTAACCACCACATTATAGAAATAATACTATCAGATAGAATTCAATCCCAATTTCCTAAGATACATTTTTATATCTTAAGCGACTGTCACAAAGCATTACCAACCTACTTACATTTTCCTTTAACGTGTCGTCTGGTATTGTTGGTGAAAATCTCATCACCCATTTTCCCACCAAAGCTAGTCGCAGAAAAATAGTATACTTTTTAACCAAATATGATGGAGCTTTTAGAAAATATTTTGATGGCAAATAGATAGATACATGGGCTTAATTAAATGATGGTCCAACTGACCTCATATTTCCTGTGAAGTCATAAAAATTTTAATAATCAATTTGAAAAGTAATGAATGCTCATAACGGACCTATAAACGGTCCCAGAATCTCACAGTCTCATAAACTAACAATTTTCTTTACGGTTTGATAAAATCGTTATTATATTCCTCACATACTGCCACAAAAGAACTCTTAAAATATAGCATCACAGAAGTTGGAGGAACAGTTAACAATAATCATTATGATGTTAACAGTATCATGATGAAATACTCAACTAGCATTTATTTGACCAGCTGATTCTTGAACCAACAACAAAAGGAAGGTTGTGTTAAACAACTGCGCTAAACAAACATTCACTTCTAATAACAATTTAAATGTTTTAAGAAATAAGTGACTTTTCAATGTTATTTTATTTGAGATCAGTCAGTCAGTTGTTTACAATTAAATATGTGGGTAACCTAGTTATCCTTCTTATGTCAAAAACATGTTATTCTATTACATACATGAATAACCAGAATAACACAAACTTTAACTTATAAATAATTGTTTGCCTTTTCACTATTAGTTTACATTACATAAATTTCTTTCTACAAGTATTTTAATTCTCTGATGATCAGTTTTTAGCAGTTCTACTAGTTACAGTTACCTAAATAATGTTTTTGCTAAGAAATGACTCTCTTTAAAATTATGTGTATAAATCAAATCATAGTTAATAACCAATTGAATTAGTTTGGTAAAATAATTTTGATACTGCTTTAATATTAATTCATAACAGTAAAATGATTCCGAACTAATTGGGACCGAACCTGTTCGGTTTAGCGAGAATTCGGATTTCATGCATAATATCAACGTTTTGACTTGTTAAGGCGTAAATTAAGTGCAGGGACATCTAGGTCTACTAGTGTCAGTTCTATATAGCGTTGATCGGCTTGGAGGACAGCGAGGAGGAGATGAACGCTCAAACTGAACTCATTTCACACATAGACGGGCCAAATGCTCTTGACCTCGTCTTAGTGTAGGTTTACACCGTCTGTTTTTTCCTTCCGTTGCGTTACGATTTCGGTTTTTTTTTAACGGAAGGAAACAGATAGGTTGTTTGAACTGTCCGTTTTGTCATCCCGCAGTCAATCCTTTAGTACCGCATCGTCTTGAAAAAAGATAGAAAAAATTAAATTCCTTTTAGATAACGAAAACGGAGGAGAAAAACTGTTGAACCCAACTGGCAGGTGGCAACAACACTACTAGTGCCTAGCTGTTGTATCCAATCCATCCTTCTTTCTAAAGGACCCGGTATCCCTTTCACCGGTCCCTTATTGCGGCAGCCTCTTTGGTTTCAGGTGTTTCCATCAAGCTTAGGCTCTATTTATGTCTCTATTTAACTTATTTGTATAACAATAAATGTAATTTTTCACGAACGTCATTTAAATTTCTCCTGTTTTTATGTTTTAAAAAAATCGGTATTTTTTCTGAACTCTGTTCTGATTAGGCGGATTTTTAGAATAGCGGGGTTCAGAATAGTGGGACTCTACTGTAGTTACCAGAGGACCAAGAAGTAGCACCCCATTTTGTTCGGTGTATACCACCGTTCGACAAAAAATTTTATATCCTTGGACTGTAACATCACTCTGCAACAAATAGGTTACAGCTCCAATGTTAGCCACAATCCATCGATTGTTGATCAAAGGATGATACACTCGACAGTGATACGCTTTTTGGTGAACATTCTTAAAATCTCGCTGAATTTCAAAATTTTTGTATTATGCAGGTGGGTGAAAAGTCTGAGAACGGCTTAGTAATTCGTATATAAGGGAAATTTTAAGGAAGATGTTATCGAGGAACCTAGTCTATGCAAAAATACTCTTTTATTATGATGTTAAAATTTGGTCCGCCATTTTGAATTTAACTTTTTTTTTAAATTGGTAAGTGGTCATGTGGTACATTATTTCAATGTAAAATTTTAAGACAAAATCAATGGTGAAAACTGCACATATTATAAGGGTGTTTAATTTTAGTGCAATTTATTTTATACAAGCAAACCCATTTTAATTATTATTTAATTTTAAGGGTAGTTATCCTATTTCATTCCTTTGACTTAAGTAATAGAATAGAAAATGTTTTTTTTATTTCACTTAATAATAATATTACACAAATTTAGTTTTATAGCTTGTATGAAGTTAGTGCAATTTATTGTTATTGTACAAGGGTAGCTACCAAATATTTATGAAATATTTATTGTAGTGACCATCATCTCTAAACAATCCTGGTACTGCTATGTGTAAATTGTGAAATTTTAGTGAAATTAGTTGATTTGAAATAGTAATTTTTGAGTACATAGAAAAAATATATGTATAAATTATTATTTAATTTTAAGGGTATTTATCCCACTCCATCCCATTGACTTAAATAATCAAATTGCAAATGGTTTTTATTGGACATCATTTGGTCTTTGCGTCATTACTAATTGTGGTAATCTTGGAAAGCGGAGAGTGAGTTATGGAGTTGGTTGGGGTAAGTTCAGATCTGATAATAATGTCGAAGATGGTATTAGACTGGAAGTGTGGTTTTTCATTTAACAACGATATTGAATCGGATATATTGGCCTTGTAGACATATAATTCCTCGAGGACGTTCATATTTGGTCTTTTGGAAGATTTACACAAGATTTCCATGTTATTCTGAATGTTTGTGTAAGTATGGAATAACATCCCACTAACCAAGACTACTATGATTAGTAATGATGCAAGGATCTACTGACGTGCACATGCACGGCTTTCCTAAAAATATCCATACCTAATGGACTGTACCGGATTATATGTGTTGTGCACATATGTTTATTTAAATGTGATGTGTTTGTAGTAAATAACGAGCACTAAATAAATGCTAATCATTTTAAAGAATTGCGATTCAACAATGCTTGAACAATAGGCCAAATGCATGTCATCACTTAAATGGTGACTAAAGAAAGGACTGCGAGCAGTACTAATGAAAAACTAAAGTATTTAAACAGGCTGGGTGAAAAGTCTGAGAACAGCTTAATATTTCGTATATAAGGGAAAATTTGAAGGTAGATGTGAATGAGGAACCTACTCTATGTAAAAATACTATTTTATTAAAATGTCAAAAATTTGGTCCGCCATCTTGGATCCGCCATTTTGAATGTAACTTTTTTTTTTGTAAATAATAAAGTGGTAATACAATATGTCTCGATTATTCGACCTTTGGTTTTCCGACATTCCGTTTTATCCGACGTGACAACAGTATATATTTATGAAGTATATAAGACATGATTAAAACTGTTCTTTTTTCAATATACAATAATATTGATCATTAATATTCTTTCTTTAAAAGTACGTTACACAGTTTGCTTGAAATACTGTAACCTAGTACAGTGCATTGTACAATTCGGTACGCGACTGTAAGAGTGTATCCTGTAGTCAACGAAAACTATATGATTGACAGGTAATATCGGTTTCGTATTAGCTCTAGTGACGTAACCAAGGTAACGGAGGCAGGGCACCAGTGCACTAACCACTCCCACTGTTCCACGTAAGCGTAATGTTTCTTTTCGTATATTCTTGTGGTGAAATAAAGTGTTTCTCTTTACTATAATGTCGAAAGAAAAGAGAAAGAAAGTCGTTCTTTCAATTGAGACAAAGCTAGATGCTTTAAAAAGACTGGATAGAGGTGAAACTATGCAGAAAGTTGCTGATGAGCTTGGCGTAGGAAGAGTTACTGTGTGGCGATTGGAAAAGAAAGAGACAAGAGCTAGAAAAATGGAGTTGCAATCGTCATTCAGAAGATGTTCTTAAAAATAGAAAAAGTATGAAAGGGTGCGAGTGAAAAAACAAGCGAGGCATTATTTTTATGGTTTTCTCAGCAGAGAAATAAAGGAGTGCCTATTTCAGGTCCTATTCTGCAGCAAAAAGCCCTTATGTTCCAAAAAGAATTCAAAGATAGCGAAGAAGGTTTTACAGCTAGTATCGGTTGGTTAGATCGCTAGCAAAAAAGATATGAAGTGAGACAATTAACTGTCTGCGGCGAAAAGTTATCGGCAGACTCTCAAGACATCGAAAATTTTAGGAAAAGATTCCATAAATTAATTGACGATGAAGGACTGACAGGAGAGCAGTTATATAACTGCGACGAGAGTGGTTTAAATTTTGATCCTTCCTAAGAAATCTTTAGCATCGCGAGAAGAAAAATCAGCACCTGGCTTCAAGATGACGAAACAGCGAGTTACTATACTTGCCTGTAGTAATGCTCCAGGAAACCATAAATTAAAATTACTTTGTATAGGAAAATATAAAAAACCCTGGCCATTTAAAAATTTAGCGACAGCTGCCTTTCCAGTGACTTATAAAAACCAACGAAATGCCTGGATGGATTCGGATATCTTTCGTGAATGGTTTTTTGAAGAGTTTGTCCCAACGGTCAAAATATTCCTGAAATCGATTAACTTGCCCGCAAAAGCTATTCTTCTCTTAAATAATGGAGCATGTCATCCAAATGTTGACGAGTTAATAAGTGGAGATATAAAAGTAATGTTCCTGCCGCCAAATTCCACTCCATTGTGCCAGCCCATGGATCAAGGAGTTTTTGCAACACTTAAAAAAAATACAGCCACAAACTTCTTTCAAAAATTATCTATGACATGGACAAAGGCTATAATTGTGTAGATATTTTAAAGAAAATTAACTTAAAAGATGTCATATTTTGGATTGCTGAATGTTGGAACGAGATCCAAACTCTTACAATAGCCAGATCTTGGAAAGTTTTAAATTCAGTTGATAATGTAGAAATATCGCAAACAAATGACAATTCATGTAATCTGATCCAGTTGCTACAAAAGATTCCCGGTTGTGAAGAAGGTGATGAAAACGATATTGAAGAATGGATGAATGAGGACGAACAATATGAACTGAGTGATGGTGACATAATTTCAACAGTAGCTAATTGTGCAGGAGTTGAGTGTAATCCGGAGAGTGACAGTGAAGTTGATTTAGAGAAAGAAGAAAATGTGTTGTCATTCAGAAGCAGTGAAAATGTTTCAATCAGTCTTAACTTACGTTGAACGGCAACCGGAAGCAACTGCAACCGATGTCATGTCAATGAGGCGTTGGCGTGACATTGCCGCAAGAAAAAGAGCCGCATCGGTACAGCAAAAAACAATTACAGAGTTTTTTACGAAATGACTAACTTTTACGAATTTATTCCTTTGTTCAGTATTTTAACAAAATATTTTTACAATATTTTAATAATAACAACACATTTTTAAATGCTGTAGGTATTGAATTTTGTGTTTTTTTTCTGTTTTCCTTTTAATCACACCGACTTCCGTATTATCCGACCTTTTAGATCCCAATTAGGTCGAATAATCGGGACTATACTGTATATCATTTCAATGCAGAATTTTAAGACAAAATCAATGGTCAAAACCGCTCATCCATATCTCAAACCATTCTGAAGATATTTGCATTTCAATTTATGGTTCGAGGTTCATGGCTGTTGGAAAAAATGTATGAATAAATCATCAACACTTTTATTAAATTCATAATCTGGAATAGTTAAAGTATTCAATCTCCTTGCGTCTAAACATAATCGTATATATCCAGACTTTTTAATTACTACTGCAATGGGATTAGGGAATTGACTGTAAGAGATTTTCAATTTTATTTTTTCAATTTCAACCAGTTTCTGATAATGGATAACACTGGGAAACTATGCGATAGATATGCTTGTTCAGTATGTAAATGTATTTTATATTCAAATTTGTTACATAAATTTGGTTTGTCAGTGAATATTTTACAATATTTCTATATTAAAGTTATTAATTCTTTTTTTTAAATCTAAATTTAACAAACTAATTTCACATAGTGTGTTGTATGTTTCATTTGTTTTAATCTCTTGTTTATATTAAGGTTTTGATTACTTTTATTGAATGAACACAGAATATGGAGTTCTAGCTCTGAAACGTGTATAGATATGACAGTCACGTCAGTGGAACCAAATAATGTAATTGACTCATTTACTAATATATATTGTACTCTAATAGTGATTTAGGCACCAACAAATTAACTATTATTTATTTCTATTTAAACCCATCTAGAGTGCAAGCTACCCTTTTTAAAGTCCCAAGGATACATTGATATCTTTTGCATTCTTGCCTAATTACATTGCTTATTCACATTACCTTATTCTTATTGAATTTTTAGAATATAATTTTATAATTTTGAACGTGTGATATAATGAAAATACAGTAGTGTATTTGTTTGATTTAAACAGATAAAGTGTGTGCTGTGGTGAAGTGTATATGCATATGATATACCATCACAATAAGGACTGTAGATAGGCTTCCCATACAACTGGGATTAGACCAAACAGTCAAGGATTAGTGAAAAAGTCCAGGATTTTGGGAGGATTCAATATGTCCGGCTAAATCTTTCCTAGCCTTAGAAGCTCGCTTTCACAAACCACTTTCATACAGCTTACTAAGTGTGAACTATGTACCAGTCTATTGCTTTCTGTGATCGTTAAAAGGTTATAGTTGATCACTATTGTTTTAAAACTTTAAGAATCTTTCAAAAATGTGTTTTGTACTGAACAACTTCTAAATAAATACAATTTTCAAAAATTAAGTATAAGGACATTAAATTGTTACAAGTTGCAATAATAATAAGTAAAATAGATATTCCGAAGTATAAATAATTGAACATAATTAGAGTAAGTTGAGTTTGTTAATATATTTTGATATATTTCATTCACATTAAACTATTTGATTAAAAAATGCATTGTTATCAAATAACTCCCCCCCCCTAACCACCCTTCCCCAAAAAAGGCCTCCACGATTCAGGTCGAAAATTTATGATAAGCCTTAGGTATTGCATTATTATCTCTGATTCTTGTATTCGTGAGGATACAGCTGGCACATAGATCATCTGGCAAAACATTGAATCGTTTAAATGCTCTCTGCATTGTGAAGTTACATTAGGAACAAGTTCTTTATTTGTTCGAGCATTGTAGCAAACGTTTTTTTCAAATGATTGCCTTTACAACACACAAACAAATGTTGAGTTACAGTTTGATGCTCTGTTAAAAATATGAATGCAGGTTTAGACAAGTGTTCATAAAATGTGTATGACATTATATTTTGTTCAAACAAATTAATTGTTAAGTCCAATAAAATTTGAATATTAAATTAAATACAATTATTATAATTACAATATAAAGCAATACATTTTCAGTCTGAATAATAACATTCAGCCTTGCAACATCGAGAACCTACTTAATTTCTAAGTTAAAAATTTAAGAAAATCAAGTTGAGAAATCATATAAGATGAGAATTGATTTAATTATTATTATTAACTATTCATTAAATAACATTTTATTATCATTAAAAATTTTTCATTTAAGCAAGATTTAAAAACTTATAACCTCAAAACTCAAATGTTAACAAACCTGAAATTATTAAGTCCCAGATGTAAGTTAAACAAACTTCGTGATAAAAGTAAGATGGCGGTCCACAGCCTTCTTATAAAATCCTCATTTTAACATTTAATGTCATATGATTTCTCTGTTGTAAGAGTCACAGTCACAGATGATTTATTTCACATATGATATGGCAGGCCACTTGTGTTCGACAGACAAACATTTTTGTTATCTGCCAACCACAGTTTTCCCGCCAAAAGAATATGCGAAATATACCTGTACTCAACGCCATCTTATTGCTCAACACAAATTCCTTAAATTAACAGTACTTTAACATTTTGGATTTGATCACTGTGGAAATACTTGGAATAATGAACTGTGGATACCAAATGAAAATTAGATAGACATGATGGCTCATTTTAAATGTTTAATGAAACATAGTTTTCTTTTTTGAAATAAAATAAAATAAACAGAAATAAGAAACAAACATATTTTCTAACACAAAAAAATCCTAATTTACATGTTTAAAACAATGATACAAAAATGAAGCTTTAAGTTAATCCAAATGCAGACAAATAAAATATTATTATTATTAAGAGTTAATACGTGTGCAAGATTATTGATGGCAAGAAATAGTCCTTTAACCACAAGGTACCTTTTTTTCTTTTAATATATCAAAAAATCACTTGATGCACTATTTTTTCTTATACAACCTCACAATCCATTTGATTAAATCTTCCTTATTACTTCATTAATCATGAAGACTAGTTTAACTGTTTTTGTAAAATTACTTTCATGAGGCCTAGCTTAGTACAACTAACATCAGATTTTGCTTTTTTCAATATATAAGAAGAAATTTCTTCTAAATAACTCAACTTTCACAAACTTTTATCATTTTACTAAATCACAATACTGAACAAATATATTATTTGCTCTTTACAGCTGTTTAAAACAACATTATTTTGTTAAAAACGGCGACGTCCAGCTCCGTCAGCAATCAACTGACTACGCGCTTACATTATGATCACGGGCTCTAACGTATATACAGTTCCAGTCTTCTTTTCAGAAATCCCCATTTTTCATCCCATGACTTCATGTCAGTTTCTTGAATATTCTTAAAGTGTGTACATCCGTTCTTTAGTGCTGTGCATTTCAAGAGAATGTCAAAAATAACATTTTGTCACTTTGTTCTAATTTTAGTAATTTAAGTCACTTTACTGTTTATGTCTGCACATAAACAATTTCACATATTTATTAAATTTACTATTTGTTGTCTGCTTACAGTTTAATTTAATTTTTAAAACCCAATGTTCCTTTATTTAAATGGTTATCTTTATTTCCATCTTTTTGTTTTAAAATTCAATAGAAGTTTAATTCTCTTTCAAAGTAAATTTTCCTTAATGTATCCATAAAAACTGAGTACATTACAGCCTGTAAAAAGAGTCGTATATTCTGTCTTTCTGATGAACTATAGAGAATACTATTAAAGGCTTATGAATCTAATTTAATTTTTAAGGTTTTACAAATGCACAAACAAAGACTTTATAAGCCTCTGATTCCTAAAGCTATTTAGTAATGCAAAGTAACAACTGCTACAAAAAATTTTGGTATGAAATCAGCAACTAAAAATTGAGAAAATGTACACTTTTCTTTTTTTCACTTTTTCTAATGTACAAAAGGAATGTTGACATTGTGTTATCTAACATTTTGTTAAATTAACTAAAGGAGTTTTTTATTTCCATGTTTTTATTGTTTTCATTATCTTTAAAAAACATTCATTGGTTCCCTAAGTATAATATTAAATATGAGATTAGTGAAAGCATAAAATTTTCTTAATCTATTTGGATGAAAGAAATTTTTGGACATTTTTAATACATAGAAAGTGAGTGATTCAGAAAAGTGTGATAAAAAATGTATTAAATTAAAAAAATATAGCTAATACTATTGTTTGGTAACTATAATTTTGTTTATTTGAATTGGAGTCAGTTTTAATTAACTCTATGTTGAAATTATGTGATGCCAAATAATATTAATTTATTGATATCTCCCGCTCTACACCGACTCAATGGTTGATAACAACCTGATTATTTATTATCTTTGAACACTTTGACATATGGACACTCATTATTCATGCAATTAGTCACATCCAACAACTTATATTTATTAAGGACATTTATTTATTATTATTTTTAATTATGAATGCTAATTGTCATTTTTTGACAATATACTGGTACGATCCTGTAAGATCAAATATAATGCAAAAGCGATACCGAAATATTAATTTTAAATTCATTACCTGTTTTTCAGAATGAATCAATTTAAACCGATTGTTTGGATTTGGACCTTCAGCCAAAGTTCTCAAGTTGATATAAAACTCTCCGATTAGGCTATGACGACCGCTTGCATTCCAATCATGACACACTACTTTAAGACTGCGTTCGTAGTCACCATTACAAAGAGTTCGTACAGGAATGGAAAATGGTTTCCATGATGGATTCAAATTATACTTCAGTACCTGTTTGGCAAATTAGAAATACCCTGTTTTAACTTCACTTTTCAATCATATGCCTGCTAAAATACATGAAGCCTGCCTACAAGTTTATGTATTGAGAAAAAAAGGGGAGAATAACACAAAGACAGGAAAATGACAGTCTAAACCACTAGTAGGCTACAATGACAAAGCTATTTTGCTTCCAGAAAAATATTGTTATAGACTTTAATAGGTACACATCTAGGGTATAAGAAATTAATCAATTTCTTATAGGAAAGATAAAGAAGATCCTTGAAGGCAAAGAAAATTAAGGATATATTGAAGATCAAATAAAAAGACAAATACAGAAATAAATTAATGAACTTTAGGATGACTACATTACAAATTTTAAACAAACTTCATTCAGTATGGAAAAACCAAGTTAAATTTTTAATTGCTTTTGCAAGAATATATTTATACAATTAAGATATTAAAAGAAATCTAAATGTAATAACATAATTTATGTTCTAACCTAGTAAAACGAAGTGTAACCTTTCAGTGGCAAAGCAAGATGCAGGTACGTATGTATGTTTAATGTAAAAAGTTGGCAAATATAAACAAACCCAGTTTTTCTATTCTCTCCTTATTATTTAGTTAATAAGTTATTCCTATAAAATTATTAAAGGTAAAGTTACATATAGAATCCAAGAATATTTTGTGACTAAGCTTTAAAAAATATATCATTTTATAAAAAATATAATATGTTAAATTAGTATTTATTGTAATTTTGTGCTAGTCGGTGAGTTGATAGTTGAATTTTCCTATATAAAACTCTTATTGTTAAACTTATAAAACTAATTAAAAATTTTACTACGGCCTATGTGTTTTAACTGTTGTAAATCAAATGTAAAAAATAAAGTCCTTTCAAAAAGTTTTATACAAATAAATTCCGATAATTTGCACTTAAATAATAAAATACACACCTCTGTTTTGTGTACAAGATTAAAGTCACCACTCTCCATAGCTTTGTAGAATTCAAGAAAAGGATCAGACTTTCCAAAAAAATCTTTTTTATCCAGCTTATGGCCACTAAATTTAAGAATAACTTCATCTTTAAGAGCAGCTAACTCCTCCGCAGTTACAAAAAGAAATCCTTGACTTCCACTAGCGTGATGATCACCATGTGCATTTTTTTGGGCTAAAGGTAATTTTACCTAGACAAAAATTCAAAATTATAACCACTATTCAGAAACTAAAATGCTTAAATACTAGTGTGTTATACAATTTCTTGATTTAAATTTACATGTATTCACTCCGCTTTAAAAGTGATTTTCGCAGGGTAACTTTTCAAATTTTGTAAATGTTTAAAAAGAGAAAAACCTAAAATTAATGCAAATTTTCAATGCAGCAACTATTTTATATCTTATGATCAAACATTTTACAACAAGTTGATAAGGTAGTAAAATTAGGCTACTGGGTAAAATTTGGAAAAATAAATAATATTTCTGGGTAGAAAAAATATTTAAACTATAGTTCTGTAATATAAATAAATATTGAGCTTGACTTGTGAGAAGTTATACTTGATAGATTAAACTTAGAACAGAAAATCTCACAACTAATACGTTTATTAACTCAAACGCGTTTCAACGACAAAGTCACCATCTTCAGTGATGCACGATTTACAATAGTCAAACTATAACTATCTAACAGTGTCTCATCTCCCGTATTTATACAGCATTCAAAGAGGCGTGGCTTAAGACTACTTTACATTAGTAGGTCGTTACCGATTTATTTATTGACGGAAAATCCTTTTTTATAAATAATACTAACTATACATATATCATGATTGTTGCAAAATATTAATATAAATAGTTCTTGGTGCTTCAGAAAGCAGATCACTTTAATATCAACTAATAATAAACAACAAGTAATAAATATTTAACAAAAATAACATTCTAGCAAGATATACAATGCACAGAAAACAATGAATGGAATAATAATAATAATATAACAATCAAACAACAGCAACATAGCAATCAGATAACAAATAATGTATAAAAATACAAATACAAGGCCAATTAATTTAACCAACTCTAGGAAATACTACATGGTATGTGAGACTCAAAACAAATGAATCAATAAATTTAAATAGTTCCAACACTTAACCCTCCGTCGCTCGCGCGGGCATCTGTAACACCGTAGCCCGCGTGCAGAGTCTTACTCCGCAGTATTAATTTTTCGATTTTACTTCTTGTTGAAGTTATTTATATTGTTTGTTTACATTCGCGTGTCTATGCCAAGGTTGTGTGTACACCATATCATTATTTAAAAGTAATAACTTCTTTATCGTAGAATATATTTTTAAGCTCAGAACATATTATTATTTTTGTTTTACATACATATTTTTTTGAAACCTATAGACTATCTTTTATGTATCACAACGATTATTATTTAGTTTATAGAACAGGTACATACAGGTAAGGAAATAAAAATTTAACTAATTTTAAATCAATTTAGGTATGTATTGAACTAAAACATGATATATGAATATGAGTGTACCGGTACATAATATATAAAAAAAAGTTAAGTTGAAAGTTTAACAATATTAATTGACTAATAGAGATATTTACTAAGTTGGTTGATCATAGTCTTAGTGTCTTACTCAATATCGGAGTCATTATCTTCAATGACTTGCATTTTTACATCACACTCTGCACACACATGTGAAACAATATGCCCCATGCAGACGTACTTCTTGCAACCCTTGCAAGTAAAACGAGTTGGCCTGTTCTTTTTCCTGTCGCAGAAACAACAACGCAAATGCTTTCTTTCTTCTTGTTCTTTGTAATGCCTCGGCTCTGGCTGAAGAGATTCCTAAGATTTCACACAAGCGAAGTCGAATTGTTGTTAGGATGTTTGTTTTAGTGGCTCTCATCCTGATGTAGTCTTGAAGGAGTTCCTTAGCGAGAATTTTCAGAAACTTGTTCCTTTCCAAAGCTGAATCTGTGTTACATTTGAAAACTTGATGTTATAAATTCAAAAAATAATGTAAACTTATTAACTTACCTATTATATCAGACAGATTCTTGAAGACACACTAGGTCGCACGCGGAGCCAAACTCCGCAACAATGCAAGCAGTAGGAGACCGCGCGCGGAGCGATACTCCGCAGTTTTTTCTGTTTATTCAGCAACGTCAGCCAGGCAACTATTCATCGATAATAAGTGGTCCAACAGCTTTGGTTAGGTGGAGGAGGAAGCTAGAAGGACGCTGAACGGCAAATAACGCTTACCAACTTCAAAAAACTAAAATTCCCTCGTTGCGGAGTTTCACTCGGTTGCGCGAGCAACGGAGGGTTAAATAATGATATCAGAGGTCGAGGTTCACATCCAGAAGTATACTTTTGATGGTCTCAACGCTTAAATTAAAGATGTCAAGCCTTGCCAATTACCAATTACCTTGCCTTATTATAAATAGCCTGACATTAACTATATAACTAAACAAGTTACTAAGCTAATAATAATCTCAAACAATACATTACTTTTATATTAATATATAATTTTGTATGGGTCCTAATTCATTATTTACAATTATTTTACTATGTTTGTTAATATAAAAAGTTTCCCAAGCATCTATTTTCTTCACTATGTTGTTTATTAATTCTTTAGAATAACCATTAATATCGCAGCACTATAAATATATTTCAATTCTTTCTCGTAGTTTTCCTTAGATAACAAGTTATTAACTTTTGCTTTATATTTATTAGTGCTGTGATATTAAATGGTTTTTCTAAAGAATTAATAAACAACATAGTGAAGAAAATGAAATTCAAGAAAATTAAGGAATCGCGATCTACCCTGGAAAGCAACAAACTCCAACAACGATGGGTCAAAACAACATTTGCTCCACCATTGTCTCATACTGTTAAAAAATCGCTAGCTAAATATATTTAAATGTGTAGCTATGTCAGCTGAGAGTAATCTTGATAAAATTTTAGGAAATCCTAGAGATAAAATTCAAGAACTGGACAAATCTGGAATTTATTGTATAAACTGTGAAATGTGTCCGAAGATATAGGCCAAACAAAAAGAAGTATGAAGACAAGAATCAAAGAACATTTTTCTCATATAAAGTACAATAGGCCAAATAAAGCTGCTATATGGTTAAACATTGTTTAGAACCATCATTTTAAAATAGAAAACTGTATTATTGAAAAATGTAACCAAACTTAACACAATAGATGCTAATGTAATGTAGTCTTAAGCCACGCCCCTTTGAATTCTGTATAAATACTGAACATGAAACAAAGTTAGATTAGTTATAGTTTGGCTATTGTAAATCGTGCATCACTGAAGATGGCGACTTTGTCGTTGAAACGCAAACTTTGTCGTTTGAGTTAATAAACGTATTAATTGTGAGATTTTGTGAGTTCTAAGTTTATTCTATCAAGTATAGTTCTGTAGAAAATTATACAAACCTTTCCGCTTCCGACAATTTGCCCCAAATTGCAAGAAACTGCTCCCAAAAAATCATGTTCTGCAAGATTAGGACTGTTTGAGTCAACATCATATATTTCAAATCGAAGAGGTTGTTGTTCCTCAAACCTATAAGCCAAATGGACTTTGGCAGCAAAATCAGGGTCATGAGAGTTTACAATAACCTCAGTTCGATGATATTCCATCCATCTTGTTTCCCCAAAAGGTCGAATGTATGTAACACACATTGGATCTGATTTTGAAAGAACATCCTTCCCAATAAGACTTCTGAAAAAATTAATAGTATTGCTAATATAGTTCAATAAACAAAGAGATTCCAACACTTTTCTCACTTTTTCTTTATGAAGTTAATTCTGTTATTCTATAAGAATAAGTTAAGAATCAAGTGTTTTTAGAGATTAAAAGGTCATATTTTGACAAAAT